>OX451737.1:1630982571-1631217331 GCA_948472305.1 Vicia faba | reverse complement strand
ACCCCAAAGGGCGAACCAAGTTTTTGTGTCTGACATGGCCAATAACATCAACTTTCACTCTAAATTCTTTCTCTGCTTGACCACTGTTATACCAACAAAACAAAAGAGCAATGGAAAATTGAACTTCAGCATAATAATAAGAGAACGACGCACAAGCACTTATCATAAAAGTACTTACGTTTAAGCAATTTCAATAATAGAAACAAAATTTAGTCAAAATGTTTTCATAAAGTAATACCAAGAACTTACGGAAATAGGTTGAAAGAAACTTATGAACATGTTGTAAGTTGTTTCCAAAAGCTCTTCCAAGAGTCTCACAAGTGTTTATGTAAACTCAAATAAGTGAACTTGAAAAACCTGGAAGAACAAAAGAATTACAGTGGTTTAGCATTGTAATGGAACTTACATATTATTGAGTATCTTTTTAACTGCAACCGGACTTCCATTGATCAACTTTTCCTATGTACCACTCCACAACCATCTTCATAAAATGTTACAAATAACTGTATATCAGATTTTTTTGGTGTAAATATTACATGTTTCTTGTAATTATACTATATATACCTTTTCAAGAAAAAGAGTTTTAGTCTTAATGCAAAGATGCAAAAGAAAGAAAAATATGTAAGGCAGACTAACCTGGATATATCCCTAATGTTATAATATAATGATTGATCCTAAAATGAGTTTTAAAGGGAAATCTCTACCCTATGTTTACATGCTTGGATAACAATCCTAATGTCTATCTCAAATCATCATCTATAGATGAATCAAGAAGTCCTAAATGAGCATAGCAAGGGTCTATCACCTAAAATCATGTCTATCTCGAACCATCATCTATAGATGAATAAAGAGCCCCTGAGGGAACGTGTCGAGCGTATATCATCTCAAAACATGTACACAAAGACAGAATCAAGCAAGAAAGCCAATAAGCTCACGAGAGCATACCTGGATAGATCCTATATAGGTTAGCATGCCAAAGAAAGTCTAACAAAACTATCCTATGGGGAATATACAATGAGAGAGAAGTCGTGATCTCAATTCCTAACTGAGTGACTCATCGATCAACAAAAAATAAAGGAAAGCGATAAAAATCCTATAGGGAGCATGCACTGAGAGCGAAGTCGTGATCTCAATTCCTAAATTGAGTGACTCATCGATCAACAAAAAAAATAAAGGAAAGAGATAAAAATCCCATAAGGAGCACACACTGAGAGCGAAGTAGTGATCTCAATTCCTAAATTGAGTGACTCATTGATCAATAACCGAGTAAACAAACATAAGCACAACACATATAGAAAATAAAGTGTGGAATGTATGCTACAGGTTTTTAAACAACGACTTCGAGTGCACGCTCTTTATTTTCTGCTTCCTACTTCACATGATTTCTAGAAAGCGATAAATACGGAGAAAAAATGGAAATATAACAAACGAATATCAACCCGTAGATCAAAGCAAATAGCAAAGAAACCTAAAAAACTTCACGAGTTGCTAGCACCAATAAAGAAAAGAGTCGGAAATCAAATTCTCAAAATAAGTGTCGAAGCATCATCGATGTGAAAATAAATCACAATCGACATCTCGAGCGTATCCGCATATCGCCATAATGAACCTGCATAAGACCCAGTTCTCAACAAGCAAAGGTAAACCACGAGTCTCAGGTGAAAAATGATTTCTAAATGTAAACAAATAAAAAAAATCTAATCGAAATGTAAAGAAAAAAAATTCCAAAAAAATTGTATTATACTCTACTATTTTTTATTGTTTTTATTATAACAGAAAATTGTTAGCAACTAAAGAATTAGCTTCTAATCACAAAAAAACAAGTTTTACTAATTTTTTAATCTTTTATCAAAAATATATAACCAAAGAAAAAAAGGAAAAAAAGTCATGGAAATATAAAAAAAAAAAGGAAAATTAAACTCAGGGGGGGTCTTGAGCCGAAACAGGGGGATATAGTAGCAAACTGGGCGCTAGGCCCAGCCATACAAAGTCCAACAGGAGTTTCTTTTTGTCACCAATAACCAGGCTAAAAAAATAATTATTATGGTCTTTGGGGATGCAGTCTAGAAACAAGAATATTTTTGCATAAATAAACCGGCGCTAGGCCCAATCAGCAGGGTTTAAATATTCTTTTTGTAACAAATAAACAGATCTCACCCAAAATGCAAGTAATGGGCCTAACAGGGGGGCATTCACGAAAAATGGCGCTAGGCCCAATCAGAAACATGCAGTTTTTTAGTTTCTTGTGTTTCAACAAATAAAAACCAATGGTGATGGGCCTAATGAAATTCGCTCAGCCTGGCCCACTCGTTTTAAACAAACTTGACCCATATTTTTTTTGGTTTCATTCTCATATCAAGTTTTTTTGCTAACACTCAAACACCTCTCTCTCTTACATTGCATCACTATTATCCAACAAACCTAGTAAAATCATCCCTCAAAATAGAAAAATCCAAAAGCATGCATGTGATACGGTAGCCAGAACCGGGACTATTTTTCCTTTTTTAGGAATTGTTGGTTTGCGTTTTGCGTTTGTGTTCGCAAAATGTCGCGGTAAGCAAGAGTTGCCACCGACTTTTATTTTATCCAACAAGGAAAGGAAAAAAGCACAGAAAAAATTCCTTTTTCGAGATTTTTTGAGTACGGGGGGTAGATTATAGAAAGCGAAGGTATTATCACCATTTCTATCCGTAGTTATCTACGGGCTCTTAGGTACTTACTCATCATTTTCAAAATTGCTTCTTTGTGTGTTTGTGTGCTTTGAAAAGCTTGTATTTTAACTTTGATTTAACTCTTGCTTCTGTCTTCAAGAGTGTAATGAAGTGTTTTTGAAACTTTGTTTGAAAAAGAGTGTAAGTGTGAAAAATGTTTATTTTGTTTGAGCAAGTACTTAAGAACTAATCTACCTACTCGAAAAAAAGAATCATTCTATGTTCGTTTCCTTTAGACAGTGTTATCCCACTATTAGTGAGTAGGTAACACCGTTGTTAGAGTTTTGAGGGTCAATTCGAAAGGGACGTACGGTCACTAAAGCAATGTTAGGACGTTTTAGTAATAACCCTAATATCTTAGATCAATTATCTGAGGCAAAAATATCTGAGGCAACCTTTCCGAGGCAACTTTGATCTTTGGACAAAAGACGACCACTAAAACATCATATACTCAATGACCGTTTACCGAAGGCAACCAAGTGGGAGTGTACCCTAGGAGTGGCGCATGTGCGAGTGATTCAATTTCAGATTATCTATCTTTGCACATTTTAGGGTTACCTAACTGTTTTAAAGTTAATCATACATTCTTGTCATGCATCCCTAATTATTCATACATCTAACAGTTTAATATTTTGTGGAATTTAAAATGCAGAAATTAAACTAAGCTATTACAAGGCTTCAGGTATTTACATATCCAAAAATAAACCCTTTGAAATATAAAGCGATAAATGAAAGTAAAAGTCCTAATTAACTATTACAACTTGTGAGCCATTACAATAATAGGATAAAAAATAAAACAATAAAGCGCGCACGATGAAAATTAGAACGAGAGCGAACTAGGGTTTTGACCCTTTCTAACCTAATTAAAAGAAAAATGTTTTTGTTGTTTTTAATCATTTTTTTAAGAAAGAATTAGGTTTTAAAATTAAATACACAATAATTAGTTAATTAAATTTAATTAATGAAAATAATTACATGACCTATTTTTTGTGTTTTTGGTTATTTTTTTAGAAGAGAAAAAAGAAAATATAATTAAATTAAAACCCTAGTTGTTCTAATTATTTTTAATCATGTGCAAAAGCAATTAAAGTTACCTAAAATTAACAACCTAATTAAATTAATTAATTTTTTTGTATAAAAAAATAAATGTCCTAAATTTAATTAGATGAAAAATATTTTTTGTAATTTTTTGATAAAGAAAATAATTAATTTTGGTGTTAGTAAATAAAATAAAATAAATTAAATAAAACAAATGTAAAAAAAAAAATAGAGAAAGAGATATGGGCCTGGAAGGATTTTTGGGGGTGTAGATAGTGATTCTGGGCCCAAGAAGGGATGGTCCACGTTGATCTCCATGATCTGATGCTACGCGTTGATTGCAGCCCATGATGGTCCTTCATTGATGGCCCTTTGGATCTGGCCACCTGGCCACTTGGCAGGCTGGATGATGAGGTCTCATGGTGGACCTTGGTCTTTGGTGCCCACTTGAACCTAAAAAGAAAAATAATATGCAAGCAAGGGGGGGACCTGGGATTCGAACCCAGGTCCTGAAGCAATACCATACACTACACTACACTGCGCCACTTGTTTTTGTTTATACATAAAATAACAATATAAAATAATATATGATAAAGAGAGCTAGTGGGAAAAACAAGCGCCAGAATTCAAATGACCCAATAGAAGGGCGCCACGCAATCATCTTCTCTTCCCGTCTCCATGGGTAAAAGTCCCAAACTTTTACCTACGGACGTTTGTTCTGTTGCTATAAGTCCTGGTAAATCTCAAAACTCAGTACAAGCGTGATAAATAAAAACCAAGGCCATGGATGGATCCGTCTGGACCTGCTGAGTTCAGTGGTTGGCCCTTTCATGGCCCAATTTCACCTGTACATCAAGATCCCAATTTGAAGCTAAAAACCCTAATAATGGTGAAATCTTATACAGGCCATGAAAATGAAATTAAACGATACAGAAAGCTTGCAAATGTTCTATGGATCAAGAATATATCATTAATTCATGCTATCAATGTCTAAATCATACAAACCAATTTCAAAAATACATGGATGTCGTGGTTGACTTACAATGGTATTCAGGGCCTGGAAACGCTTGTTCTTGATTGGTATATGTTGCTTATGATCCCAGGAAACAATTGGAATGATCAGGAAGCTTTGAAATGGCCTAGAACAATGAATTCGAGTTTGCACTTTTTTGGTGTTTTTTCAAGTTGGGTTCTCCTTTATGCGCCTCTCTCTCTCCTTGTTCTAGGTCTGCATATGTTCTTTATGTACTAAAGAATGAATTAGGGTTGAAAGAATGTGATCAATCTTCCTCCACCATTGCATTTGATTTTGATTTGATTCCCTTGAATAACCTTCCAAAAATAGGCCTAATTCAATCTTTTTGTGCACACCATGCCTTTACAAACGAATTTGATCTCATGCTAGCTGGAATTTAAGACCTGAATCATGTAAAAAAATCTTGAGTTTTCAATATTTTGGATTTTCTATGATTTGTTTTTGATTTAAATTAATTTAATTCAAATGAAAATCAAAATAATAATAAAAACATGAAAATGACAAGTGGCAAAGTCTAGGGATTTTGGACCATGTTGCCAACTCAAAACAAGTGAAAAAGATAGGGCCCATTTGGCAAAATTTGCAATTTTAGGCATAGTTAACTTTTGGCAATTTTGCAAAAAAAGGTCAACTTCACCAATGCATAACTTCCTCAATTTTGACTCTTTGAAGGTTTTCTTGGACTTTTTAGAAAGCTTGAGATGTACTCTAAGCAACCCTTTTAGTCTCATATCAATTTGATATTCCATGCTCATGTATGAAGCTTTGACAAAAAAGGTGTTTTTGTTGACTTTTCAAAATGACCTATAATGTCCAAATTCATAACTTCTTGTGAGTGCATATTTTGAACTTGGGAGATGAAGATGGATTGTGGAGAATGGCATCCTAATTCAAAATGAGATTTGGATGGGTCATTTATCATAAAGTATGAGAAAGTTATGCTTGGTCAAAGTTGAGTTGACTTTTCCTACAAAACTCTAATTTAGCAACTTTTGAGTCTTGATGAATTATGAGCAATCCTTGATGAATCATGATTAAAACTTGATAAAATGATGAAATATACTTCAAAATGAGGATGTTGACCAAAAATATTGAAGTTTGACTGTATGGGGGTCATAGTTGACTTTTGCCCTAGCACAGTCGATTTACAGGCCTTTGAGCAATTGACTGAGCAAACTTTCTCTGTAGGGCTTGAAACTTGACATGGATGATCTTGAGAACATATTAGGACAATGGTGAGCATTTGGGATCCTTGGACTCAATTATCTTGATGCAACAAGAAACCCTAATTTGAGGTAGACTGTCTTAGGAGAGAGCTTGTCTGGCCAACCCTTGGACTACCTTGAGCAACTTGAGGATCTTTCTTGAAATGTTTTGAGAAATATGGGAGGGCAAATTTTGGGGTACAAAAATGCAGATGCGTTCCGATTGGATAACATTAAAAAAAATAATGCTTCTGTAATAACACGCCACGCTAGGGTTTAACGGATGAGAACAAAGGGAGGCCGTCAGAACATATTTCTGTTAATCTTCACTGGTGCGCCACAGTCGCCGGAAGTTGTTATGTTATCTCAAACAATCAAACCAAACATTATCTTGCCCAGATTTTCGAGAGGGATTTTGAATCCCTGCTTAGTTTTAGCTAAAACTTACTCTAATACAATGGAACTTAAGCACTAATTCAAGATATAAGAAAATGTAAAAACTCACGTATTCGAAGCTACAGACGAACATCACATATGTCATTAGCCATGCTTACTAAGATCTCATAAACGCGATGAGTTGAAACTATCATTTGTGCTTAATAATGGATCTTGGAAGCTTACTTGTCGAAGGTTCGAACAAGCTGCAAGGTTTCTTCAGAAAAACTCTATTATATGCACTTTGAACCTGATGATGAAGACGAGTGTTCAAGGAAACTCTAAACTTCTGAGCAATAAACTATGAATCTTTGCTTGAGTCTTAAATAATACGATGACGATGAACTTGTGCTTGAGCTTGTTCCAACTATAATGGAGTTAAAGATGATTCTACTTGCAGGGAGATATTTTCAGTTGTTGAAGATGAGAGAGAAGAGGAGAATGGTGTTAAATCCGGATGCGAGAGAGGAGTGAGGTTCACTGGTGGAGAGAGAGAGGAGAGAGAGAGAGAGAGAGAGAGAGAGATGAGAGAGAGAGAGAGAGGAGAGAGAGAGAGAGAGAGAGAGAGAGAGAGAGAGGAGAAGAGAGAGAGAGAGAGAGAGAGAGAGAGAGAGAGAGAGAGAGAGAGAGAGAGAGAGAGAGAGAGAGAGAGAGAGGAGAAGGTTCAGTATTATGAGAGAGGACCCATCATGTTATGGCATCAGGTCTGTGAAAAAGAAAAGCATTTGTTGAGAGAGATTCATGAATTGAAGAGTGAGAGAGAAGAGAGTTTTTTGCTTCTATCGTGAGAGAGAAAGAATGAGAGGAAGTTTGGTATCAAAGCAAAAAAAAAGAGAAAGAGAGGTTCTCTTCTCGTGAGAGAGAAAGATGAGAGGTAGTTTTTGTTACTGTGATGGCCCCCCAAAGAGAGTTTGTTGAGAGAAATTCTTCAATGGAAGAGTGTGCCAATCCATTACCTCTAAGCGAGCGTTTTATTACTGTTGCAAAATTTTGTTATAGCTGTTATGCGATGATAGAGAGAGGAAGTTCATTACAGTTGACTCTCGCCACTATGCATGCAACATGAATTATTACATGGTCATTCATAGTAATAGAAAACAATATTTCCTACATGATATTGTAATACAATAATCTTCTCCTCAAGAATTCCATCATTACACATGACCATGTGGTCACCTTTGTGACCGTGTATCTTGAACCATGACATTCTTCGCGACACAATATTAGTATCACTAAAAAGAGGACACATCAAGGAGTATCTTTTATATTGGTGTCGAGTCAAAACAACACTTGTAGCATGCTTAAAATGGCCATAAAGTCATGAAATCGCAACTAAAATAAATACTGGTACTTCTGCTAACACCGCCAATTATCCACTAATATCATACCCTTAACTTCATGGTTTAATAGCTTGAAATATAGAACTCTTCAGGATGAGGTCCCAAGATCAAAGTTGAAGAGAGAATTACTCTGAACAACTTTCATGTTGGAAGTTTCTTGAAATAACGCCTGAAATATACTCGAGTCGAAAATAGTCACGAAGTTGTGATGTCCAAGATGGTTGTAATAGCTGAAACTTCACTATGCTGAAAATTCAATTGTCAACTCCATTGTTGTGATTTCAACACCTCATAACTTTCTCAATAATGATCCAAACAAGGCAAACTTGGTACCGTTAGAAAGAGGCTGAATGATAGAGCAAGTTTGTAGTTCATCCCCAACCCAAATATGGATTTAACCATGGAGAAAATTTGTCATGAATACATGGCCTGCAGTTGTTCGACAAAATTACAGGCCTGGATAGGCAAGCCTTGCACGTGACACATACATTTCTCCCACTTCAACCTTCCTACTTTGAGCTTCAATATCTCTCTCCACAATGCATAAAACAAAATGAAATTTAAAACCAAAACTGAAGAGTACACAACACACTCCAACTTTTATGTTCAACATTTTTCAAAATGAGAACTAAATTCATAAGAAAAACCCCCGCAACATGTGCACACCACTTGCTTGATAAAATGCTGGCCAGGCTGGGCAAAACCTTTGCAGAATTTTACCTTTCAAGCCTTCAAAATGTAAACATCATAACTTTCTCCACGAGCCACCAAATGAGATGTGTTGTACCCCAAAATTTGCTCTCTCATTTCTCAAAGGATCGCCCTGGACCCTCAGGTTTGTTCCTATCCAATTTCAAGCCTTGAATTACAAATCTTCCAAGAAAGTCATTCACAAGGGCAAAATGGTCATTTGCATACTGAAAAGTCAAACTTTGACTTTTGGATCAAAATCAAGTTTCAAGAATCATATTTAATCAAGAAATGTTGAAATATGAAGTTTGTTTCTTCAAAGTCAAAATTACTTTGGAAAAGTCAAATTTCTAAATACTTAGAATTTTTCTAAGTGTTTAAGAAATATGACAAGCTCATAACTTCTGATCAGATTATCACCATGATGCAAGCTGATTCTGGAATAACTTCTAACACAAGAGTTACGGATCTCAATGAGATCTCAAATATTGCAGAACAAAACTTCTTCTAGAAATGCTGGGATTTCAAGTTATACATCTTCAAAGTCACGTCCATGAAACTGAAGCTTTCAGCAAATTCTAGACCTTTCCAAAACAGGACTTGGTTAGAACTTTTGGGCCAGATTTCACATAGGTTCAGTTAGAAGTGGCAAGAGCAACTCAAAGAGGATTTAAAAAAGCGTGTTACAAGCTTTTGGGAAAGTCTGAGAACTCACTCAGAACATGCTGGAGCAAAGATTTTAAAGGATATGAAGTTGGATGTTGGTCCTAAGTTGCGCTGATTGCTGAACTTCTGATCCATAATTAAGCTATGATGCATAATTTCACATTTCAGGATTTCTGGTTTGATAAATCTCATTGTCATTTAATGCTCACAACCACTTTTGAGTTTTTATCCAAAGGATTTCCCCACTGTGTGAGATAGAAGTACCATTGTTGTCCTTGAAAAACAAACTTTTGTACAAAGTTATGATGAGCCCATGCTTTGCTTTTTCCTCTGAGGGTACTTTTCCTTAATTCATGCTTACAAATCCAGCTTAGGCACAACTAAAAGCTTCTAACCACCATACTTGCTTCAGAACAAGGCGACACCCTAGCATATGAAGGCCGTGTTCAACGCTTCGGTCAGAACATCACCAAATCTCAAAAACCTCGTTTAAATAACCTGTTACACTGCTACAGCACAATCCTATAACCAACAGCTAATCCAGTCCACGCTGCACTTTCCAAAATCCCATATTTGGCACCAAACTAGCATACGAAAACTGTGTTAAAAAAGAAATGGAACAATGTGCCAAAAAGGTTTAAATCCCATTTTCCCCCCTAAAACCACAGCAAAACTCACCTATAAATAAGTGCTTCATCACACTTTCAAGGGGCTGTATTTTGGAGAGAGAGAATCATCAAAAGAGAGAAAAGAAAACTGTGAAACCTTCGTAAAAATCTGGAATTCCCAAACAGAAAACCAAACCTTTGTTCTTCCCTTTGAATCAAAGAACTTAGGCATTATCTATTTCGTTGTTCTTTCTGACTCCAGAACATCTAAAGGCAGCTGTTCAAGTTCCAAGCACACGCCTCCAGATTCAAGGTAAGTCTTTAATGACTTTGCATCTTTTTATTTAGAACATCATTAAATATGTTAAATATCATAGTATTGATGTTGTCCATATCATTGGCGTAAGTAGAAAAAATATGGATCAGAACTTCTTGATTAAGGCTAGGCTCAGAATTAGGATTAGAACTTCTATAAACTATTGTGGTTTTTATCCTTATGATTTGTTGTTTGTTAAGAACTGGATAAATTGCTGATGTGTTGATTAATATGAGGAAAGAATTAAAATGTAACACAGAAATTATGAGTTCTCCTCACTGTTTTAACGCACAAAACTTCTATAATTTTCTCACTGTTTAAACGCACTGAACTTCTGATGCTCACTCGCTGTTAACGCACACTGAAATTCTAATGTTCACTCACTGTCTTAGCATGTACTGAACGTCTGAGTTCTCTTCATTGTTTTAATACAGAGAACTTCTAAGACTTTCTCACAGTTCTAACACTCAAGTTCAGCACATAGCAACCCATAACTTCTGTATCTTTCCTCTAATGTTTCTTGCAGGACCTCAGGGTGTATTAATCTAGAACTTCTTATGCTTCTTTCTAGACCACATTGTTCCCAGCATCAGAACTTCTGATCTCCTTTGTGTTGCTTTCAGCAGCATGTTAATTCTATCTCTCGTTATTTCCCTTTTTTTATCATTTTCAATATTAATACCCTTTTTATTAATACAAAAAAGACATAAAAATATATTCTTTTATTAATTAATTTATTTCTTTTTCTTAATTCATTAAGACAAAAAAACCCTTTTCTAAACAAATCCTTTTTCTTTCTTTCATTGTGCATTTCAATATGGTTGTAATAGTTAAATATGATTTAAATTCTTGCAACCCTCCATTTGTAAATATGTACCCCATCCCTAAATATTGTAATAGCGTAGGACTTTATATTTCCGTAATTTATCACTTTTCAAATGTAAATGCTAGTAATTAGGGTGTGTATGGCAAGACATGAAATCAACAAATAGATAACCCTAATCAAGACTAAATGCATGTAAATAAAACACACTTGCACACTAGCACCCTTAGGGTAATCCCATTTTGTTGCCTTTCAGAAAATAGTCATGTCCCTCGAATATGGGCGTTTTAGCAAAGACCCTCGATAAAAGATCGTAGTCCCTCGATGACCCCCAATGTTACCTTCGGTAAACGATCTAGTCCCTAAAACGGCATTGCTAAAATGTTCCATAGGTTGCCTTCTATGACTATACAAACGTCCCGCACCCGTCCCTTCACATCCAACGATGAGGCTTCTTACGAAAACAATGGTAAGATAGCAACATCTAAAGGAGGAGGAAAAGATCATTTAAGACCTTTGAGTAGGTAGATTCACTCCTAGTTGCCTGCTTGCTCACAACAAAAACATTTTATACACCAAACACTTTCATTTTGAAACATTTTTAAAAGACTAATACTTTGTACGCGTTCTTATAAAAACGAGAACCATTACAAAGACACCTTTTCAAAATCACTTTTAGAAACACATTCCACAAACACCTCTTTGAACTATTTTCGAAACAATACTTTGTATGCGTTCTTATAAAAACGAGAACCATTACAAAGATATTTTCAAAATACTTTCAAAACCCACACCACAAGCACATTTAAACAAAATCAAGTGATTTAGCAAGCAACTAAGAGCCCGTGGAAAACCATGGATGAAAAGGGTGCTAATACCTTCCCTTTTCATAATCTACCCCCCGAACTCAAGAAAACATCTCAAAGGTCTTTCCTGTTCTTTTCATCCTTTCCTTTTGGATAAAAGAAAAGTCGGTTGCGACTCTTTCTAACCGCAACATTTGCGATCGAACGTAAAACCACCAAGTCAGTTCTTCCACCGTGTTACAGAACTGGAGAATCTGCTGGGGAATATATCTTAAAGTGAGGTTACCTTAGGGCTAGATCATATTTACTTGCTTTCATTGTTTGTTTTGTTTGCTTTACGTTATGGTTCCTTGTTTGGGTTTGCTTTGATCCTCCACTCGGATCTGGGACACATTGGTAGGTAAGTAGCAATAGATTGTGGACTGTACGGCATAGACCGATATGGTTGAAACAATGACTATGTTAGTGTGACGCATTTGTGGGTACCGGTATCCCTTGTGTTGAATCAAGGAGAATACGGGCCACTGAGTGGTGTCATGAATCACTAACTAACTTTAGAACCCTAATTGAACAAACTTGGCCATTTAGGACGTAGTGAGATAATCGATTTCAGTGGAAAGCTGAAAATTGGTTGATACTCGATACTACACTCACTAAGACTAGACTTTTAGGATATATCGGCCGCAAGAAAAGATTGATTGTGCTGAGACAATGCCTAAAAGAAAGGTCAGTGATATTGAGATCCCTTAGAACCCAGTTACTATTAACTAGGACAAGATTAAGCCAACTAAACTTCAAGAGGGTACTTACCTATGAGACTTCATGCAAGCCTAAACCTAAGAACTTGTTTGTTTTGTTTATACATACTTGTACATAACATCATGAACATCATAACATCATACGCAATATCACTAACCATTTCAAGGATTTAGGAATTTATCTTTGTTTTTGTTTTGTAGGCCATGAACTCTGTCCGAAGAAACACCATCTGAATCAGCTTCGTGAAAGCGCACCCTCAACTCCAAGAATTAGCATCAAGGGTGCCTGAAGATTCTCCTTTTACCAAGAAATATGGACGACTCCTTAGTTTGGCTACCTTCAATTTCCAGGAAGAAATGATGTGTGTGCTCTTCCAATTCTTTGATCCCATACATCATTGCTTCACCTTTCCTGACTATTAGTTGGTACCTACACTAGAAGAGTTCTCTCTACTATTAGGAGTGCCCGTGCTTAATCAGATACCATTCACCAATCTAAAAGGGATCCCGAAACCCGAAGTCATAGCTGAAGCTCTACATCTGAAGAGAGCCGACATCATAGCAAATTGGGAGACTAGAAGTGGAGTCAAAGGGTTCCTAGCCAAATTTCTATTAGAGAAAGCTCGTTCGTTCTAGGAAGATATGGATTTTCAAGCCTTTGAAAACGTCCTGGCCCTTCTCATCTTTGGTTTGGTTCTTTTCCCCAACTCGGACCAATTCATAGATGTAAATGCCATCAAAGTCTTTCTCTCCCGTAATCCTATACCTACCTTGTTGGGAGACATCTTACATTGCATCCATACCCGCACCATGAAGAAAAGAGGCACTCTTTTATGTTGTATTCCCCTACTCGCCAAATGGTTCATTTCGCACCTACCTCGATCAACATTGAAGAACAAGCAAAGATTGACATGGTCTAAAAGGATGATGTCCCTCACCCACTATGATATTCATTGGTGTTCAAGATACTCGAATGATACTTCTATCATTGACCATTGCAGGGAATTCTCTAACGTCCCTCTACTTGGCATTAGGGGGGGTATCACTTACAACCCTTGCTTATCTTTACGATAGTTTAGGTATGCCCGAAGAGATGGTCCTCACGAGATACTCATCCAAGGTTTGGTGTTCGACTACGAAAGCGACAAGAAAGGCTACCGTCAGAGGTTCATACAAGCTTGGAAGATGGTAAACAAGGTGGATAGCAAGACACTGGGGCACAAGAATTCCATCCCTCTTGAGCCTTACCTCAAATGGATACGATCCTGTGCTCAAAGTCTTATTGTTGTACCCCAAAATTTGCCCTCCCATCATTTTCAAAGTTTTGCCAAGCATCACCTCAAATGGTTCAAAGTCTACTCAAAGGCTACACATTCAACCACTCTCCTAAGCCAGTCAAATTAGGGTTTTGGTTCTTGCAAGGAAGTTGAGGTTTTCAAGGGCTCAATCAAGTCCCATATGCCTATATACATTGTCAAGCACCTACTTGTCAAGTTTCAAGGCTCACAAGGTCAAGTTGCACAGTCAAAAACCCTAATTGCTCCACAGTCAACTACAGGGGCAAAATGGTCATTTGGCAGTCAAAAGTCAAATTTTTTGGTAAACATCTTATTTTGAAGCCACAATCATCATTTGGTCAAGTCTTGACCATGATTCCACAAGAATGGCTCAAAAATCATCAAGATGCAAAAGTTTCTATTTTTGGACAGCTGAAAAGTCAACTGTAACTTGACCAAGGCATAACTTTTTCATGGTTCATCAGAAAAATCCCATCCAATGCTCATTTTGAAGGGGAGGACATTTCCTATAATTCATCTTCACATTCCAAGTCCAAGAAATGCTCTCACAAAAAGTTATCAATTTCAACATTATAGGTCATTTTCAAAAGTCAACAAAAAGGCACTTTAAGTCAAAGACCATAACTTGAGATTGGTAAATCAAAACGACATGGGACCAAAGACATTGGTTAGAGGACTTCAAGACCTTTCCAAAATGTCCAAGAACATGTTCATAGCTTTAAAATTGAGCAAGATATGCATTGGAGAAGTTGGGAAATTTTTGTGAAATGGTCAAAGTCAATTATCCTTGAAACTTCATTTTTGACAAAAAGGGCCCACTTTTTCCACTTGGTTCAGCTTGGCCATGCCTCCCACGTGTCCCACAATTTATTTCAAGATTAAAAATTAATTTTTCCATTTTTATTTAATTTTATTTGATTTAATTCATTTTAAATCTTTAAAATTCAAATAAAAATCAAGAAAATTAATGGAAGGATATTTTGTGGGTTGAATAGCTTTGATACACCATGAAGCACATTCCAAATTCGTGCAAGGCCTATTCCAAGCATGAAATTCAAATTTGAAGCAAAAATGGCAAGACTTTCAATGGAGGTTATGGCAAAATCCAAAACATAATTGCAAGGCTTAAAGGCACACATTATGGATTGATTCTCATTACAAAACATATATGCAAGCCTTCTATATCCAAGACACGACCTAGAACACTCAGAAACAGCATAAGCAATTTCAAAATTTCAAAGAAAAAGTGAGAAACTGAAAACCTATTTCCAGCGTATTTCAAGCCTCTCCTCTGATCCAAACACACTCCTGACCCTTCCAGGAACCTTTTGCAATCAGAATTAAGCCAAATCACTCAAGGAATCACGCTACACAACTCATACGGTTTACACTCTTTCTCAAAATTACAGTCATACATTTATGCATTTTTAACTCTTTTCATTGATTGCATTGTACTCACAGGGTCCAAATGAATCTTTCCATATAATTCAATTTGATTCTAATGCCCTGGATTGAAAATTACCATTAGCGATTTCTAGGTTTTCAGAGCTTTGAAATTTGGGTTTTTCTCATGCTGTAAAATCAGGATTCCAAACATAGATGGTCAAACTCAGCATGATGAGACGAACAGGACGGATACCTCGCGCCCTTTTTATGTTACCCTTATTTCTATTCGCTATTTTCTGTCATTGCATTTAGTGGGGGTTAAAACCCGCTATCTTATTTCTATTTTGCAGAAAAGAGGAAGACGATGATGAGGTGGTTGTGCGTGTGTGGTTGATTCAAACCACGCGCGCTCCTTTTTATTTTTCAGCATATGACGTGTTCACTTGATATAATGTTTGTTTCTCACTCTACTTACAAACGCGCCTAAGTGGTTCAGTGGTTGGCTATTCGTTTGGTAATCTCTGGGACCTGGGTTCGATTCCCAGGTCCCCCCATAATTCATTGTCATTTTTCCTAACGCTTTCCTGTGCAACACTCCAAGGAAGACTCACCATAAACCTCACAGATCCAAGCAGCCATGTGTCCTTAGATGCAGATCCAAAGGCCCAGAAAGCAAGAACACCATGTGCCTGGTCAACAGCATTCCACTCAGTCCAAAAGGTCAAACGAGCTGAAGGTTCAAATGGGCCAAGATTCAACAATGCACCCTCAAATTCCAGCCCACACCCCCCTTGGGTTTACTCTTCCCTTTTTTATTTTGTCATTTTCATTTTTTTATTATTTGCCTTATTTTATTTTTTTATTATTAACAATTAACATAATTAACATATTTTCATAAAAAATCAAAAAAATAGAACTAACATCATCATTATTATTATTATTATTTTATTTTGTAAATAAATATTAATTGAAATAGTTTAATTAGGCAATTTTGACTTTTCTTTTAACAATTAAAATAATTTAGAATTAGGTTAACTTAGAATTTTAATTCTTTTATTTTATTTCATAAAAAACATAAAAACACAAAAAAAAATATTTTCTTTTAATTAAATTAATTAATTAGTCATTAGTTAGTTTTAATTTCATGTTAATTACAAAAAAGACCAAAAAAATTCAATTTCTTTTCTTAAAAGGGTCAACACCCTTAGAACATTTCCGATTTAATTTTTTATTCGCGCATAGTTTATTATTATGTAATTGCTTTCAAGATTGTAATAGTAATTAGGTTTATTGTTTTTTTTATTATTTTTCGTACTTATTTTCCAAAAACGGGTCTTTGTATTTTTGGCGATGTATAGACCCGCGCCTTGTAATAGCGTAGGATTTATGTTTCCGCAATTTACTTTCTGCACCCCCTAACTGTTAAATGCATGAAAGAATGTATGTAAATAAAAACAACTCGTAGTTCACTAATTACAAAGACAAACATTAACTGAAAAACAACACACAAAGCACACACCACTTCTAGGGTACGCCTCACTCGTTGCCTCAAAACGTGGTCGTCAAGTATAGGGTGTTTTAGAGGTCGCCCTCCTGTCTAAAGATCCTGTTGCCTCGAAACGGTTGCCTCGGATAAAAAAGGATCTAGGACATTAGGGTTACTTCTAAGGCGTCCTACTATTGCTTCGGTGACCACATTGTCCCTAATAATCGAATTGACCCGAATAACTCCAACGACGGTGCTACCTACTTCTCAATAGTGGGATAGCACTATCTAAAGGACTCTTACACAGCCTAATTCCTTAGAGTAGGTAGATTATCCTGGGTACTTGCTCTTTCAAACAAACAAAAAATATTTTTTCACACTTACACTTTCTAAAAGTTTTCAAACAAATTTTGCATACACTCTTGAGGACAGATACAAGAGTTACTTAGAAATTTTTCAAACGAAACCTTTTCAAAACCCACACACATTTGAAAAGCAAACATTTTTGAAAACATAAGAGCAAGTACCTAAGAGCCCGTGGATAACCATGGATAGAAAGGGTGCTAACACCTTCCCTTTCTATAAATCTACCTCCCGAACCGAGAAACATTCTCGAATAAGGAATTTTGATGTGCTTTTGTCCTTTCCATGTTGGAGAACATAAAAGACGGTGGCGACTCTTGCTTACCGCGACATTTCGCGAAACCAGCTAAAAAACAGTCAGTTCTATTTCCACCGATCACAGAACTGGCGACTCTGCTGGGGAATATTTTAAAGTGAGGTGTACCTTAGGATAGATTATACTTATGTTTTCAATTGCCTGATTTGTGTGCTTTAATATTATTGGGTATGTTTTGGGAGTTCTATAGATCCTAACCCGAATCTGGGGGACACCTCTTAGAAAGTAGCAACAAGACTGTGAGGGAACTGTGCGGGGTATACCGACACGGTTGAAGCAGTCTGCTACGTTAATGTGGCACTTTGGTGAGTACCGGTAACCCTTGAGTCAAGTCAAGGAGAGTACGGGGCCGCCGCGTGGTGTCGTGAAGCATCAACTGACCTTAGGAACCTTAATTGAACCATCCTGGCCTCTTTAGGGGTAGTGAGATAACTGACTTTGGTGCAGTCCGAAGTTGGTTGATACTCGATACTACACTCATTGAGGGTTGTTTTCTTGGAATATTTTGATCGCCAGTTCAGTGGCTAAATCAAAACAATGAACACAGAAAACAACCCAATGATATTGAGCTCCTTAGAACCCGGTTACTTTTGATAGGACAGGTTTTTGAGCCCACCAACTTCAAGAGGGTAGTACCCCAAACTTCATGTTGGCCTAAACTCTAAGGGTTGTGGTGTGACTTGTGTGCTTTACCATGTTTGCTTTTGTGAATACTTGTAGTGTGCCCTTATCATAGCATCATAACATCATACAGCATCATATGCATTGACTAACCACTTCAAGGGTTCGAATCTTCATCTTTGTTCTTGTTTTGTAGGACATGGAAACTATCCGCAGAAAGACAATTCATGTCAACCTTGTAAGGGTCCCTCCTCAGCTTAAGGAACTTACATCCAGGATTCTCGAGAAATCTTAATTCAGTGAAAGGCATGGTAGACTCATTAGCTTGGTCAATACCAACATTGAAGAGGATATGGTGAAAGTGTTGTTCCAGTTCTTTGACCCTCTGCACCACTGTTTTACTTTCCTGGATTATCAGTTGGTGCCTACTTTGGAAGAGTTTTCTCAGCTTCTGAAGATTCCTATCCTTAGTCAACTACCCTACAACGGTATAGAGAGAGAGCCAAAACTTGAAGAGGTTGCTAAAGCATTATGCCTACAACCATCTGACATTAAGGGACATTGGGAGGTTAGAAGTGGTATCAAAGGGTTCTTGGCCAAGTTTCTGTTTGAGAAAGCACAAGAATGTTAGAACTCCCTTGACCTACAAGCTTTTGAAGAAGTTGTGGCACTCCTCGTCTATGGGTTGGTGTTGTTCCCTAATCCAGATCAGCTTATAGATATCAATGCTGTCAAGATCTTCATGTCCAGGAATCCTATACCTACGTTGCTTGGGGACATCCTTCACTCATGTTACACTCGAACCATGAGAAAAAGAGGTGTTCTTATGTGCTGCACTCCTCTCCTGGGAAGGTGGTTTATTTCGCACCTTCCACAATCAGTTTTGAAGAACGAGCGGGGTTTGAGATGGTCACAACGATTGATGGCTCTTACACATGCTGATATACATTGGTGTTCTCGGTCCAGAGAGAATGTCACTATCATTGATCGTTGCGGGGAGTTTCCTAATGTTCCTTTACTTGGAATCAGAGGAGGTATTACTTACAACCCCTGTCTGGCCTTGAGACAGTTTGGATATGCTCGGAGGGATGGCCCTCATGATATGTTGATTCCTGACATAGTTTTTGACTTCGACAACGATGCACAAGGACTTCGCCAGAGATTTATCAGAGCTTGGAGGATGCCCAACGGGGTAGATAGCAAGACACTGGGGCACAAGAACTCCATCCCGTTGGAGCCTTATCTCAAGTGGGTACGAGCCCGCTCCCAGAAGTTAGTGATGCCATATCCTCATGTTCTCCCCGTGATCAAAGAGCTAGTTTTGGAGGGAGAGGTGCCCTACACCATTCAACATCCTGACATGCCTACATCCTGGGAAGAAATGCAGAAAAGCTGGATCCAACTCAAGGAAGAACGGAATTCTCTTGAAGCCAGTCTACATGCCAGTGAGAAGAAGGTCTTGGAGCTCACGCGTCTACTGCACGAGGAAAAGACTCTCAACACTTACATTGCTCCAAAGAGGATGCGCAGTGTCTTTTGGGATTAATTATTTTGTAATGTTTTGCCCATGAGGCCTTGATGTACTGAACAATTTATTTCCTAATAAAAAGTGTGTCCTTTTTTGGCTACAACGAATTTGAACTTTCGAACCCTTGAATGCATTGCATAAATAGCATATCATGCATCATGTGCATAACAAGTACCCTTTTTTCTACAGGTTTCTTAATCTTCTTCGCTGTTTATTTCAGCACTCAAGCATCATGAATCCTGAACTCACTACCGAGCAAGCTATCAAGGCCCTCCAGGCCCAGAATGCCCAATTTCAGAAGATGGTCATGAACTTGGCCCAAGGACAACAAGAGCTGAAGGCTTTGCTCCTAAAGAAGAAGAAGAAGAAGAAGAGGACTGTGCTATTCAACACTGGGCGCAGACTCGGGAATACGTTGCAAAATGAAGCTGAGAGGACTACTCCATCTGTGGGGGAAGGCAGTCACCAAGGGAGAGAAGTTCCTAGTCCTGTGGTCTCTGATACTGAGACAAACTTCAATGACGAACAGTACCCTCCTGCTGAGGACCGGTACAAACAACTGGAGGACAGGTTAAATGCTATGGAGATTCAACGTATGCCTGGGTTGGATTTCGGAGACTTGGGGTTATCTTCTGGGGTGGTGATCCCACACAAGTTCAAGGCGCCTGCCTTTGTGAAGTATGACGGGGCTTCCTGTCCTAAGCTGCACCTCCGTTCTTATGTAAGGAAGATCCAGCCTTACACAACAGACAAGAACTTATGGATCCACTTCTTCCAGGAGAGTCTTTCAGGGACTCATCTCGAATGGTTCTATCAGCTAGATGGGACCAACATTCGTAACTGGGAGGATTTGGCCACTGCTTTTTACAAGCAGTATCAATATAATTCCGACCTCGCTCCCACGCGTACCCAACTCCAGGGTATGTCACTGGGAACGGGTGAAGGTTTTAAGGAGTACGCACAGAAATGGAGGGATCTGGATGGCAGGGTGCAACCACCATTGATAGATCATGAGCTAGTGGACATGTTCTTGGGGACCCTATCTGATCCATTCTTCAACCATCTCATTGGTAATTCCTCTGCTGGGTTTACTGACCTGATCCTGACTGGTAGAGGATCGAAGCTGGTATAAAATCAGGGAAGATACAGAAGGGTGCCTCCTCAAATACTGAAAAGAAGCCCTTCAAGAAGGAGGCCAATGTTGTGTACGGTCCCAGGAGACAGAACAAACCGGAACGCCGCCAAGCTGTCAACGCGGTGGTTATTTCTAAGCCTACTGCTGCTCCTCAACAATACAACCAGCCAAGAGCTGAGAGGCCCAAGAGGCAGTATACTCGGCTCAGCATGACTCTCTCTCAGATATTACCGCAACTGCTGTCAACTAGCCTGGTAATTGTCAAGGAAGCTCCGAAGATGGTAAACACAGCATCTCCAAAATACAACCCCAACGCCCATTGTGCTTATCACTCTGATAGCCGGGGGCATAACACAGATGATTGTTGGGCTCTGAGGAATAAGGTTCAAGACCTTATTGATGCTAAAGAGGTTCAGTTCAAGGCGCCAGAAAAGCCTAATATGGTGACTGCTCCCATGCCTAACCATGGAGTAAATGCTATTGGGGATGAAGACGAAGTGGAAGAATCTGAGTTTGACAGCTGGATCTACTCAACGACCAACGGTGGACCAAGCAACTGGACTGCCAAAGACTCTATGCCTGTTACTTTTGTCACCCAGTAATGAACTCTTTTGTTTTAAAAGTTGTAACAAACAATATTACTAAACTCTATTGGCCTGGTGTCTTACCTGGGGCACTGTGGTTTTATTTGTGAGGGATTTTGTGTGTCACTCTCATATATCACGAATAAAAGCATTGGACGTTTTTCACATTTCAAATCTTGCGCTCCCTTTCTTTCTTTATATATTGCAAAACAGCTATATTTACACACACTCACTCACACAGGTTCCAATCCACTCTGGATCTCACTGGTAACGACTCTGCTACTGCCAGTTATGACTTCGAAAATCCGATCAACTTAGCCGAAGACGAAGGTGAAGATGATTGCGAAGTGCCTGGTGAGCTTGCAAGACTGTTACTCCAGGAAGAGAGGGCCATTCAGCCACATGAAGAGCCAGTGGAAACGCTAAATCTGGGTACTGAGACAAACAGAAAGGAAGTTAAGGTTGGTGCTAATCTGGAGGCTAGTGTGAAACAACGGTTGATCCAGATGCTGCATGACTATATGGAAATCTTTGCCTGGTCTTACGAAGACATGCCTGGGTTGGATACTGACATTGTGGTTCATCACCTGCCTACCAAGGAAGACTGCCCGCTAGTAAAACAGAAGGTCCTCCGTATGCGTCCAGAGATGTCCGAGAAAATCAAGGCTGAGGTTATGAAACAATTTGACGCCGGTTTTCTTGCAGTGACTTCTTACCCTCAGTGGGTTGCCAACGTGGTTCCAGTGCCAAAGAAAGATGGTAAGGTCAGAATGTGTGTTGATTACAGGGATTTGAACAGGGCGAGCCCCAAGGATGATTTCCCTCCGCCTCACATCGACGTTCTGGTTGACAATACTGATCAACATAAGGTATTCTCCTTCATGGACGGATTCTCCGGTTATAATCAAATCAAGATGGCTCCTGAAGACATGGAGAAGACCACTTTTGTTACTCAGTGGGGCACCTTCTGTTACAAGGTCATGCCTTTTGGGTTGAAAAATGATGGGGCAACCTACCAACGTGCCATGGTTGCTTTGTTTCATGACATGATCCATCATGAAATCGAAGTATATGTCGACGATATGATTGCAAGGTCTCAAACTGAGGAGGAACACCTTGACCATCTACAGAAACTGTTTGACCGTTTGAAGTTGTACAAGCTAAGGTTGAACCCAAACAAGTGCACTTTCGGGGTAAGATCTGGAAAGTTTCTAGGCTTCATCGTGAGCGACAAAGGTATTCAACTGGACCCTGCCAAGGTAAAAGCCATACAAGAGATGCCAGCTCCCAAGACTGAGAAAGAAGTCAGAGGCTTTCTAGGACGACTGAATTATATTGCCCGATTCATCTCGCATCTAACTACTACCTGTGAACCAATCTTCAAGCTACTGAAGAAAGATCAAGTAGTACGTTGGAACGATGAATGTCAGGCCGCTTTCGACAGAATCAAAGAGTATCTCCAAGAACCACCCATTCTTATGCCACCGGTTGAAGGGAGACCTCTAATCCTATACTTGATAGTACTTGACAGCTCAATGGGGTGTGTGCTGGGGCAGCATGACGAGTCTGGCCGAAAAGAGCATGCTATTTATTACCTTAGCAAAAAGTTTACCGACTGTGAGACCCGATACTCACTGCTCGAGAAAACTTGTTGCACTTTGGTATGGGCTGCTCGCCGGCTGAGACAGTATATGCTGACTCACACTACTCTGTTGATTTCAAAATTGGATCCAATAAAGTACATCTTCGAAAAGCCTGCTCTGTCCGGAAGAATAGCGAGATGGAAGATGATCTTGACAGAATATGACATCCAGTATACGACTCAGAAAGCAATCAAGGGAAGTGTAGTGGCAGACCATTTGCCACACCAGGCAGTAGACGACTATCAATCTATGAACTTTGAGTTTCCAGACGAGAACATCATGGTAGTGACTGATTGTGAAGTACCTGGACCGGATGAAGGACCTGAGGAAGGATCCCGATGGTCTATGCACTTTGACGGAGCCTCCAACGCTTTGGGTAACGGTATTGGCGTTGTGATCATATCCCCAAAAGGCACTCATACTCCACTTACTGCCCGACTATGTTTTAACTGCACCAACAACATGGCGGAGTATGAGGCATGAATCATGGGCCTTCAAGCTGCAATTGACTTAAGGATCAAGTTTCTGAGTGTCTTCGGAGATTCCGCTCTCGTGATCAATCAGATCAAAGGCGAGTGGGATACGAAACACCCAAACCTTATTCCTTACAAAGAGTATGTGTTGACATTGATCCCCCATTTCACAGAGATAACTTTTGAACACTTCCCAAGAGAGGAGAATCAGTTGGCGGACGCGTTAGCTACGATGTCTTCCATGTTCAAAGTCAAATGGGACAACGAAGCTCCCCGGATCATTATCAGGAAATTGGACGAACCTGCATATTGTTGTGATCTTGAGGTTGAAGAGGTAACTGAAAAACCTTAGTATCATGAAGTAAAAAGGTACCTTGAAGCTCAAGAATACCCCGAAGGCGCATCTGTTAACGACAAGAAGTTTCTGAGAAGGTTCGCAACAAAGTTCTTCCTCAGCAATGGCATTCTATACAAGCGAAACCATGATTCAACCTTACTGCGTTGTGTGGATAAGACTGAAGCAGAAAGGATCATGGCAGAACTACATGAAGGTTCCTTCGGAACATATTCCAGTGGATATACCATGGCAAAGAAAATCCTTCGGGAAGGATATTTCTGGTCCACAATGGAAGCCGACTGTTACCAACATTCTCGGACGTGTCACAAATGCCAGATCTATGCTGATAAGGTGCACGTTCCTCCAGTACCTCTGAACATCTTGACAGCACCTTGGCCTTTTGCAATGTGGGGCATTGATATGATCGGCGAGATCAGACCTACGGCATCCAACGGGCATCGCTTCATCCTAGTAGCGATTGATTACTTTACAAAGTGGGTTGAAGCAGCTTCCTATGCTACGGTAACCAAGAACGTCGTGGCACGGTTCATTCGGCATAACCTGATCTGTCGATACGGCGTCTCGGAAAGGATCATTACAGACAATGGTACCAATCTCAACAACAAGATGATCACTGAGCTCTGTGAGCAATTCAAGATACAGCACCACAACTCTTCTCCCTACCGGCCGAAGATGAATGGGGCTGTAGAAGCAGCAAATAAGAATATCAAGAAGATTGTGCAGAAGATGACAGTGACCTACAAAGATTGGCACGAGATATTACCGTTTGCTCTTCATGGGTACCGTACCTCAGCACGGACGTCAACAGGGGCAACTCCCTTTTCCTTGGTCTATGGCATGGAGGCAGTCTTGCCGATCGAAGTTCATATACCCTCTCTCCGGATAATGAAGGATGCAGGCTTGAGCGAAGATGACTGGATCCAGACTCGACTTGATCAGTTAAACCTAATTGACGAAAAGAGACTCACTGCTATTTGTCATGGTCAAACATATCAAAAACGGATGATCAGGGCATTTAACAAGAAAGTCAGACCACAAGAGTATCAAGTTGGGGACCTGGTAATCAAGCGCATAATTCTTCCTCAAAGTGATCCCAGGGGCAAATGGACCCCTACGTATGAAGGGCCATTTATGGTTAAACATGTCTTCTCAGGAGGAGCTATGATTCTAACCACCATGGATGGTGACGACCTTCCTCACCCTGCCAATGCAGACATAGTAAAAAGATACTACGCATGATAAAAGACCCGCTAGGTTGACATACCTAGGCAAAAATTAGGGCTTCCCGGCGAACCAAAAGGGTTCGGGCAAAAATAAGGGATGAAATGAAAAAAAATCTGTACACCCGGCAAGTCGAAAACCTGAAAAGGAGGCTTGGGCAAAAATGGGAATCCTGGTGGATTGAAAACCCGAAAGGGAGGTCCAGGCAAAAGTTAGGGATGAGCGTAATACCATGTCTCATTGGATCACCTTGCATCCAGAATCCGGTATCAACTATCAGGTTCAGACGGCATCAATCAATTAGCTTCATCTTCAACTACGCAGCAAAGTGATAAGACGCTTGAAGACATAAAGGCGATAGCAGAGTTGGAACCCAGTGGGATTATTCCTTTCACATAGCTGTTTTGTTTTCCTTTTCACAAAATGTATAAACTCTGTTGTTCGGCAGCGTTCTCTTACTAGGACGTCAGTCTCTTGTACATAAACGCCTATTTACAGGCCAATTCAAAAATCAATACAAGCTCACTTTTCCATACAAATTGCCAAATTGTTTTTCCTTTTTCTATTTTGTTTTGCGAAGAACGTCCAATGTTCAATTTTTGATATATGCATTTGACACTAATTGCTAATTCATAAATACTTGCATGCAAAACAAAGGGATAATTACAGGTGACATCAGAAACAGGGGCAATAATGAGTTGTCTAAGCGATCTAGTTGCTTTGTCCACCAAGGTACCAAGGTAGATTCGGCTGAAGAATGTAACCCAGATACCTTCACTCCCCGCAGAGTAAGATAGGTGTCAGCCATACTCTCTCCGAGCAGAGTTAGTCTCCCAATCAGCCCTGAAAAGGCACAATATCTCCAGCAAGTCAACACTCTCCCCAAGCAGAGTTAGCCTACAGTCAGCCTTATGGAAGTTGGGTATTCCCAAAAAATCTCAACATTCCCCAATGGAGTATACAGATGTTTCTAAGCAAGCATCCCCGGCAATCTTGATCTAAGACTGTTCCCCGGCGGAATACAAGACACCCTGGTGGAGCCACACCCCAGTGCAGTTCAAAAGATCTCCCCAGGAGAGTTGAATCAATCTCCCCAGTAGGAAGCTTATCCCTAGTAGATTCTGGAAGCTTATCCTCTGCAGAGCACGAGCGCGTCTCCCCGTCTTTATTCAAAGATTATTTCCCCACCAGGATATAACTGGGTTATCCTCAGCCAATTGCCACGGAAAGATCGTCCCCGACGAAGTTCTTCCTATCCCCAGCAGAGTTCATCAAGATTCCCCGGCATAACATATCAACGGTATCCCCAGTGGAGTTATCATCAAACCTCAGCGAAGTATCTCTCTTCCCACATAGTATTCCCCGCAGAGTAATCTCTCCAACAAGTTTATTCCCCAACGAAGTCATCTTCTCCTACCGGTTTATTCTTGCAACCATCATCCCCAGCGGAAATGAAGAACTCTACTCTTCAACATCAGCCCAGGATTCAACAAGCTCCCGGCATTCGTCAAGGATTTATTTTCCTAGACGGAAATACATTCATAAACATATCACATTTCATACATCCTGCTTACATACACAATGCATGCACATACGCATCATATCACACGATCTCATCTATTTTTGAGAACATCATGCACTTCATACATCATGACATTGCATACAACTGATGTTTTACCTTTGCAGGAAAAAGGTCCATCCAAGGATAATTACTATAACCTGTCGTAATTCCAGATTCGATACCTGTATCTAGCTAGGGCATATCTGTGAGCGACTATTTCCAGATTCGACTCCTGTATCCAGCCAGGGCACGTCTGAAGAGTTTGAAGATTCGATTCCTGCATCCAGCCAGGGCATATCTGTTGACGACTATTTCCAGATTCGATTCCTGTATCCAGCCAGGGCACGTCTGAAGAGTTTGAAGATTCGATTCCTGTATCCAGCCAGGGCATATTTGTTGACGACTATTTCCAGATTCGATTCCTGTATCCAGCCAGGGCATATTTGTTGACGACTATTTCCAGATTCGATTCCTGTATCCAGCCAGGGCACGTCTGAAGAATTTCCAGATTCGATTCCTGTATCCAGCCAGGGCACGTCTGAAGAGTTTGAAGATTCGATTCCTGTAACCAGCCAGGGCATATTTGTTGACGACTATTTCCAGATTCGATTCCTGTATCCAGCCAGGGCACGTCTGAAGAGTTTGAAGATTCGATTCCTGTATCCAGCCAGGGCATATCTGTTGACGACTATTTCCATATTCTATTCCTGTATCCATCCAGGGCACGTCTGAAGAGTTCGAAGATTCGATTCCTGCATCCAGCCAGGGCATATCTGTTGACGACTATTTCCAGATTCGATTCTTGTATCCAGCCAGGGCACGTCTGAAGAATTTCCAGATTCGATTCCTGTATCCAGCCAGGGCATATCTGTTGACGACTAATTCCAGATTCGATTCCTGTATCTAGCCAGGGCACGTCTGTGAGCAACCAATTGTAGATTCGATACCTGTATCCAGCCAGGGCATGTCTGCATGAAGAGTTTGAAGATCAACCCCTGTAACAGGTCAGGTAATTATCTTTCTTTCTCAGGTACGCAAGTTCTCGCTAAGGAATCTCTTACGCGATCGACACCTAGATGGCATCTATAAGCCCATCTCCACCATGATCCATTGCAGTTCCAAATGGCATCTATAAGCCCATTCCCGACAAGGTTCTGTCACATCTCCAGATGGCATCTATAAGCCCATCCCCTTATCCACCATCTCTCCAAATGGCATCTGTAAGCCCATTCCCGCCATCACACTGCTGATACTCAACTATGTGAGTGCAAATTTTTGGGCACTCTAGTGTTTAATCATCTTCCACCCTCGGATCACGAAAGGCACACAAGCCAATCTACATCCTCAGGTCTAAGAAGATTGAACAGGGGCAACTGTTGTACCCCAAAATTTTCCCTCCCATAATTTTCAAAGTTTTGCCAAGCATCACCTCAAATGGTTCAAAGTCTACTCAAAGGCTACACAGTCAACCACTCTCCTAAGCCAGTCAAATTAGGGTTTTAGTTCTTGCAAGAAAGTTGAGGTTTTCAAGGGCTAAATCAAGTCCCATATGCCTATTGTTGTACCCCAAAATTTGCCCTCCCATTTCCTCAACATTTTCTCATCACAAGACCTTTGAAGATCAAGATCTAGTTAGGGTTTCCTCTGCTCAAGACTTCTCCTTGCACTGTGGACTCAAATTAGGGTTTGTATTTGCCCTAGGATGTTTTGACCTAAAATGCCTAAAATGACTTCCATGCTTCATATTGGACTCCCAAGTTTATCCTCACCAAGTTTCCAGTCTTGAGTCCAAGTTTTGCCCAGTCAATTGGACAGATGACCTAGAAATCAGCTGTATTGGGGAAAAAGTCAATTGTGGCCAATTGACAGTCAAACTTCATGAAATTTGATCCACATCAACATTATGAACTCATATGGACCATTTGATCAAGTTTGGATAACAATTCCACAAGAAATTTGATCAGATCATCAAAAGGGCAAAATGGTCATTTTTAGGGTTTTGACTGCATAAAGGCAATTTTTGACTGTTTGACCTAGCCAATGGCAAGCCAAGTTCACATATGGCCTCAAGGACTCAATGGAATTATCTTGACATGTTCATCAAGCTCAAAAGATCCCAAGTACACAAGATTGACAGTTGAAGTTCCCAGTCAATTGATCAATTTTGACTGTATACTGAAAAGTCAAACTTTGACTTTTTGGTCAAAATCAAGAGTCAAAATTCATTTTTCATCAAAACATTCCAAATCATGAAACTTGTTCACCAAGAAATCTCAAGATGCAAATTAGGGTTAGAAAATGGAATTTTTCATAACTTAGAATTTTTCTAAGTTATGGAAAACCCTAATTTTTTCCCAACTTTACCCCATCTTTTCACCATGATCCATTTGGATTCAAACAAAAGTCAAAACATGAAAGTTGTAGCTTGTTGCATAATCTACAACTTTGATTCACAAAGTTTTCTCATTTGAAGCTTGTATCTCAAGTTATGATTTTTTGAATAAGGGCACTAAACCATCTTTTAACTTAGTGAAATTTGACCTATTTTGGCAAGGTTTTCTACCCTACTTCAAGGCCACTTTTCATACCCTTCCACTTGGAATTTTGATTTGCATTTCAAAGATGGATTGTAGTACACATTCCAAGATTTCCAAAATGTCAAAGAACTCATCAAACAACCTCATAACTTGAGAGATTCGAATTTCACAAGTTGGCAAAAATTCACTTTTGTTCTTCATCAAAGCATGTTCATAAACTTGGCAAATTTGAACTCAGCATAGTTTGTGCTACTTTGCAGGTCCTTAAACCACATTACACTCCTTAATTTAATGCTTGTTCATTGTGTCTAAGTGTTGTTCCATGAATTCAAGCATTATACACAAGATTGATCCATTTTTGGATAAAGTGAACTTTCCATTTTTACAAAAGTTTGCTTTATGTCAATTGGTAAATCAAACAAGTACATAGAAGATCTGCTTAGCACAAGATTATGGGCATAACACACTGATCAAGAGGTGTTGATGCAGCACATTAGGGGGTCCTATACTGACCTAGAACACGAATTTGCTTTTGTTGCTTAGAAAAGAAGAAAAGTCCATAACTTGTGACAACTTGAATCTCAGCTTACAAACACAACACAAAAGATATCAAACACATTCAAGATCACCCAACCAAGCTTTTGCACGAGCCTTTTGCCTTTCAAACACTCTCCATCTCAGAAACACCACAAAACTGCTCAAACAGAGCAAGCCCTGCAGATTGAGTGCTATCTCTCAATCACTTCGAGCATTTTGATCAAAACCTGTTCCTCTACCTTCCTTACAACATATGCAAACTATCCAGAAGCTAAGGCACGATCTGTAGTTGCTCTAACCACTTCCACCATTTTCATATCTTTGACTTGCAGGTGAAGTTCTACAGCTTGATACAAGAAGGTTCAAGACAAAGTAAGCATTGAAAAAGCATCCCTGGACCTCAAGGAAGCTTTTCCAATCATTACATTGCACTGAAAGTCTCTCATTCTCCACATAGAAGTTCAACTGCACAGGTAAAAGTTTGAATTCGTATCTCTCTTATTAGGCATCTTTAGTCTTAAGTTTGTGAAGAAACAAGGTCCTACTCATAGCCCTGAACATGTACATAGCTTTACTTTTCATTTCTTTTATCTGAGTAGAGAGAATTTGAGCTCTGAAAATGGTAGAAAAACTAGGTCAGAAAAGAGGGGGAGAGAAATTCTCCCTCATCTTAGAGAGATAGGTCATGTTCTTTATATGGTTGAAACCGTCTCTTAATGCTCTACACTTTTCATGTTATGAGTTTTGCTTGAAAGTCCAGGAATCCAGAGATAAAAAACGCGTGTTTTTGCTTGAAGAAGGCTGTACAGAGGTTGAAGAAGAAGTGGTCTGGGCTGGGCCTGGATATATTTTCTTTTCACACCCCATTTTTATGTTTACACCCCCTGAGCCCAGTTGCTTCATTTTTTACTCTTTTTGACTTTTTCTTTTTTGGCTGACTTTATTTATTTTTTCTCATGACATTAGAAAATTAAAAATATTTTTTTCACCATTTTTTGCATTTATTGCATATTTATTTGTTTATTTTCTTTGTTTGTACATAAATATATATATACTATTATTAGAGTAAATATAAAAATATTATAAATACAACTTTTATTTTTTGTTTACATTCTGAAAATATTTCACACAAAAAATACTTTTTTTATTTATTTTATTAAAATATTAAATAAATATTTATTTTGTGTATAATACATATTTAGGGTTTAATATATATATATATATGTTTATTAATATATTTAAGCTAAAATATAAAAAATACTTGAATTTTTCATTTATTAATATTTGATACAAAAATACTTTTTTTCACAATATACTTCATTTTATTTTATTTTTATAAATAATAAATAAATAGTTGAATTAAATTAGATAATAATACCTTTTCTTTAAAATTAGGGTTTTTTGCCCTAAATTCAAAATACTCCAAAAATAATACATTTTTATTTTCTTTTCTCTTTTACATAAATAATATTTTCTCATACACATAAAAACTTTCTTTTTTGCATTTCACATATTTATTTAATTTCCATTTAATTATGCAATTTATTTACCTTGCAAATATCCAAATGATGTAATAATTTAGATTTAAATTCTTGTCAATATCCCCCATTTGAACATTTGTACCCCCCTTCCCATATTTGGTTTTGTAATAGCTTAGTAATTTTAATTTCACACTTTATTGCTTTCTAATGATAACATGTTAGAATTAGGGTTTGTATGCGAAAAAACGATAAAAAATAGTTTGACCTAATACAAGATAAACAAGCATGAAAATGGACACACAAATCACACTTGCACCCCCTAGGGTATTCCACTTGTTGCCTTCAAATAAATGGGCCATATTGTATGTTGAACTTCTTTGGGCAAAGCAAACAGTTTGAATGATCATAGTCCCTCGATAAAATTTTTCAAAACAAACAAAAACAAATGATCAAGTCCCTTAAAAGAAAATTGCCCAAAGACATTTAACGCCGTTGCAATTATGGTCCATACGATGACCCGCGCCTGTCCCTTTCACATCCTAACACAAGGTTGCCCACCAAATACAATGGTGGAGCAAACTTGTTAAAAGGGTTAAAGTATAGCAATGATCTTTTTGAGAAATTTAGGAGTAGATAACCTCTTAGTTACTTAAATTAACTTGCAAAACAAAACACTTGCCTAATTTCAAAACCACAATCCACAACACTTTCAAAACAACTTTCAAAAACAAATGAAAACCTTTTCAAAAGACATACATCTTTGTATACATCCCCACATGGATCATTACAAAGGTCGCCACCACATTGGCATCTTTTCAAAACATTTTCAAACCCACACACTCAAGCACCATTTCAAACAATTGAAAATAAAAGGCAAGTGATCTAAGCAAGTAACTAAGAGCCCATGGATAACCATGGATAGAAAGGGTGCTAATACCTTCCCTTTCTATAATCTACTCCCCGAACCCAGGAAAACATCTCAAAAGGTTTTTGCTGTGCTTTTTAACCTTTCCTTAGGATAAAATAAAAAGTCGGTGGCGACTCTTGCTAACCGCAACATTTGCGAATACAAACGCAAAACCTCAAGTCAGTTCTCCCACCGTATCACAGAACTGGCGACTCTGCTGGGGACTTATCTTTTAAAGTGGAGTAACCTTAGGGTTTAGATCACCTTTGTTTTCAATTGCTTGCTTTGTTTGCTTTTACATTTTTTGGGCTTTGTATCGGAGTTTTATAGATCCTAACCCGGATCTGGGGGAAACCCTTTTAGGTAGCAACAAGGCTGTGAGGGAACTGTGCGGGGTATACCGACATGGTTGAAACAGTATGCTACGTTGATGTGGCACTTTGGTGTGTACCGGTAACCCTTGAGTTCAGTCAAGGAGAGTACGGGGCCGCCGCGTGGTGTCGTGAAGCATCAACTGACCTTAGGAACCTTAATTGAACCATCTTGGCCTTTTTAGGGTAGTGAGATAACTGACTTTGGTGCAGTCCGAGGTTGGTTGATACTCGATACTACACTCAATTGAGGGTTGCTTTCCTGGAATATTTCGGTCGCCAGTTCAGTGGCTAAATCGAAACGATGAACAATGAAAGCAATCCAGTGATATTGGGACCTTTAGAACCCGGTTACTTTTGATAGGACAGGTTGAGCCCACCAAGCTTCAAGAGGGTAATACCCAGACTCCATGCAGGCCTAAACTCTAAGGGTTTGTGTGACTTGTGTGCCTTACCCTGATTGCCTTTGTGAATATTTATGGTGTATTTAATCATCACATCATTACATCATACAAACATCATGAGCATTGACTAACCATTTCAAGGGTTTCGGATCTTCATGTTTGTTCTTGTTTTATAGGACATGGAAATTGCTCGTAGAAAGACAATTCAGATTGGCCTTGTAAAGATCCCTCCTCAGCTTAAGGAACTTCTGTCCAGGATTCCCGAGGGTTCTTCATTCAGTGAGAGACATGGAAGACTCATCAACTTGGTTAACACCAACATTGAGGAGGACTTGATAAAGGTCCTGTTCCAATTCTTTGACCCTCTGCATCACTGCTTCACTTTTCCGGATTATCAGTTGGTGCCTACATTGGAAGAGTTCTCCCGACTCCTGAAGGTCCCTATCCTTGATCAACTACCCTACAACGGTACGGAAGAGGAGCCCAAGCTTGAAGAGATTGCTAAAGCCTTGCACTTACAGACATCTGACCTCAAAGGACATTGGGAAGTTAGAAGTGGTATCAAAGGGTTCTTAGCCAGATTTCTGTTTGAAAAAGCTCAAGAATGTTGGAACTCTCTTGACCTACGAGCTTTTGAAGAAGTTATGGCCCTCCTTGCCTATGGTTTGGTGTTGTTCCCTAATCCAGATCAGCTTATTGATATCAGTGCTGTCCAGATCTTTATGACCAGAAATCCTATACCTACACTGTTGGGGGACATCCTTCACTCATGTTACACTCGAACCATGAGAAGAAGGGGTGTCCTTATGTGTTGCACTCCTCTCCTGGGAAGGTGGTTTATTTCGCATCTTCCGCAATCAGTTTTGAAGAACGAGCGGGGTTTGAGATGGTCACAACGGTTAATGACTCTCACGCATGCAGATATACATTGGTGTCCTAGGTCTAGGGAAGACGTCACTATCATTGATCGTTGCGGGGAGTACCCTAATGTTCCTTTATTTGGAATCAAAGGAGGTATTACCTACAACCCATGCCTGGCTTGGAGACAGTTTGGTTATGCTCGGAAGGATGGCCCTCATGACATGTTAATTCCCGACATAGTTTTTGACTTCGACAACGATACTCAAGGACTTCGTCAGAGATTTATCAGAGCCTGGAGGATGCCAAGTAGGATAGACAGCAAGACATTGGGACACCGGAACTCCATCCCGTTGGAACCTTACCTCAAGTGGGTACGAGCCCGCTCCCAGAAGTTAGTGATGCCTTATCCTCATATGCTTCCTGTAATCAAAGAACCAGTCGTGGAAGGAGAGGTGTCCCACACCATTCAACATCCTGACATGCCCACCTCCTGGGAAGAGATGCAGAAGAGCTGGATCCAACTTAAGGAAGAACGGAATTCTCTTGAAACCAGTCTACATGCTAGTGAAAAGAAGGTCCTGGAACTCACCCGCCTGCTGCACGAGGAAAGGAATCTCAACACCTACATCGCGCCAAAGAGGATGCGCAATGTTTTTTTATCTTAAGGAGTTATTTTGTAATATTTGGCCCATGAGGCATTTATGTACTAACGAATTTCTCCTTATTAATATAATGTGCGTTCCTTTTTGTCTACAACAAATTTTGAATATTCTAAATCCTTGAATGCATTGCATACATACGCATTCCATTGCACCATATGCATAGCAGGTACCCTATGTCACAGGTTGCTTAATTTTCTTCGCTGTTTATGTGCACAGTCATCATGAATCCAGACTCATCCAGTGAGCAAGCAATCAAGGCCCTTCAGGCCCAAAGTGCACAGTTTCAAGAGATGGTCCTAAGCCTAGCCCAAGGTCAGCAAGAGTTGAAGACTCTACTCCTGAAGAAGAAGAAGAAAAAGAGGACTGCATTGTTCAACACCGGACGCAGATTTGGGAACACACTCCACAATGAAGCTGATCCAACCACTTCTTCTGCTGAGAAAAACAGTCCCCAGGGGGGAGGAGCTCCTAGTCCCGCAGTCTCCGACAACGAGACGGACTATAACGACGAACAATACCCACCTGCTGCTGACAGATACAAACAATTGGAGGACCGTTTGAGCGCCATGGAAATTCAGAATGTGCCAGGACTGGATTTCGGAGATTTGGGGTTATCTTCTGGGGTAGTCATTCCACACAAGTTTAAGGCGCCTGCCTTCGCCAAGTATGATGGGGTCTCCTGCCCGAAGCTGCATCTGAGGTCGTATGTAAGGAAAATCCAACCTTACACGGCAGATAAAAACCTCTGGATTCACTTCTTCCAAGATAGCCTCTCGGGGTCACAACTTGAATGGTTCTACCAATTGGACGGAACTAGCATCCGGCACTGGGAAGATTTGGCAACTGCATTCTACAGACAATACCAATACAATTCTGATCTCGCTCCTACGCGTACCCAACTTCAGGGTATGTCTCTAGGGACGGGTGAAGGGTTCAAAGAGTACGCTCAAAAATGGAGAAATTTGGCTGGCAGGGTGCAGCCTCCATTAACTGATCGAGAGCTGGTTGATATGTTCCTTGGGACGTTGTCTGGTCCGTTTTTCAATCATTTGGTTGGTAACTCCTCCGCTGGATTTACAGATTTGATATTAACAGGAGAAAGAATTGAAGCTGGCATCAGGTCAGGCAAGATACAGAAGGCTGCCTCTACAAGTGCTGAGAAGAGGCCATTTAAGAAAGAAGCAAGCGCCGTCTATGGCCCTAGAAGACAAGTCAAGCCCGAAAGTCGCCAAGCCGTCAATGCTTTGGTCATCTCCAAACCTGTTGCTGCTCCTCAGCAATACAATCAACAAAGAAGTGAAAGGCCCAAGAGGCAGTATACCCGACTGAGTATGACATTATCTCAAATTTTACCCCAACTGTTATCCACCAACCTGGTGACCCTCAAAGAAGCTCCTAAGGTCGTCAACACTGCGTCTCCTAAATACAACCCGAATGCCCGGTGTGCTTATCATTCTGATAGTCCCGGGCACACTACTGATGATTGCTGGGCCTTGAGAAACAAAGTGCAAGATCTGATCGACGCAAAGGAAATTCAGTTTGAAGCGCCAGAAAGACCAAATGTTGTAATGGCTCCTATGCCCCAGCATAGGGTAAATGCCATTGAGGAAGAAGTGTACGCTGTTTCGGTAGATGAAGTTGTTACCCCTCTGAAGACTGTAAAGAAGAACCTACTGCGGGCCGGTTTATTTCCGGGTTGCGGCGAAGGTTGCCCATTCTGCGCTATTTCCCCATCTGATTGTCCCTTGCTAAGGTTAGGCATCCAAGGCCTAATGGATAGCAAGGAGATTCTATTCAAAAAGACTGCTGTTCAAATGGTTCCGATGAAAGAAGTTTCCGTGATTACCATCTTCAAAAATCCAATCAAGGCTCCCCCAAAGAAACCTGTTCAAATCATGACAATTGCGCCTGTGATCATTACTGTTCCAGGGCCCCTCTCCTACGTGTCTGATAAAGCTGTCCCCTGGCATTATGGGGCAGACGTGTATGTAAATGGAATCAAGCAAGAATTCGACGCTAGTGCCAGCATCTGCGATATCACTGGTCCAGCCAAGGTCACCCGCAGTGGCAGGCTCTTCTCGCCTGACATTGCGCCGCCCGCTATTCGAAAACACCTCCTCATAAAACCTGCAAGTTTACCTAGTCCTGTTGCTGATCAAATTGTGTCCCCTGCTGCCGAGTCATCAAATGCTCGGGGCAAAGGGATTGAAGAAGAGCCTGCCCGGATGGAGGCACCAATACCCGTGAATGCTGAGGCCTCCCGACAAGAAATGGAGGAGATTCTGAAAATAATAAAGAAGAGTGATTTTAATGTTGTCGAGCAATTGGGGCATACACCCTCCAAGATCTCCCTGCTCTCCCTATTGCTATGCTCCGAGGCCCATGCAAAGGCCTTGATCTCATTTCTCAAGACGGCCCATGTGCCGCAGGAGACGTCTGCAGTTCAGTTCACTGACTGCATAGCAAATTTGACGGCGGACAACGACTTGGGTTTTTCAGATGCTGATCTGACCGCAAAAGGGAGAGACCACAATGATGCCCTGCATGTCTCTATTGAATGCAGGGGCACTACTCTGGCACATGTATTGGTGGACACTGGTTCCTCCTTGAATGTTCTACCGAAAAAGGCTTTAGATCGTCTGGATTATGAAGGCCTGGAGTTGAAACCCAGCAGTATCATCGTCAGGGCCTTTGACGGTTCCAAGAGGATGGTTCACGGAGAGGTTAACATCCCTATTCGTGTGGGCTCTCAAGTGTTTGACTCTACCTTTTACGTAATGGATATACGTCCGTCGTATTCTTGTCTGTTGGGTCGACCTTGGATCCATAAAGCTGGGGCAGTGACCTCCACCTTACACCAAAAGCTGAAGTATCCCGTCAGGGGGAAGATCGTCACTGTGCGAGGAGAAGAGGAGTATATGGTGAGCCATTTGAATTCCTTCAGGTACATCGAGATGGACGGAGAGTTCATTGAAACCCCCTTTCAGCATTTCGAGGAGGTACATCCAATTTCAGCAGCTGCAGAGACAATGGCCGAAGAGAATGATTCCTCGAAGATGGCTTCCCTAAGGGATGCCCGGGCTGTGGTTCAGAAAGGCAATTGTGCACACTGGGGTCAGCTTCCTGACTTCACTCAGAAGAACGACAAGTTTGGGCTAGGCTTTACTGCAGAGGCTCAGAAGGCGGTGCACAAAGAGAAGATCGGAAAGGCTCCGGTGTTTATTTCCAGCTCAAGGGTGAACGCTATTGAGGAAGATGTGGAGGAAGCAGAGTTTGACAGTTGGATCTACCCGACTACCAGCAACGGACCTAGCAACTGGACGGCAAAGGATTTTACCCCTATCACATTTGTCACGCAGTAATTGATTTCTTTTGATTTCCAAATTTGTAACAAACAATATGTTAAAACTCTGTTGGCTCGGTGTCCTACCCGGGGCATCGTAGCTCCATTTGTGAGGGCTTTTTGTATGACATTTTCATATATCATCAATCAAAACATTGGACGTTTGTTGCATTTCAAATCTTGTGCTCTTTTTTCTTCCTGTGTTATACATATTGCAAAACAGCTATATTTACACACACTCACTTATACAGGTTTCAATCCACTCTGGATCTCACTGGTAACAGCTCTGCTACCGCCAGTTATGACTTCGAAAATCCGATCAACTTGGCCGAAGACGAAGGTGAAGATGATTGCGAAGTGCCTGGTGAACTTGCGAGACTGCTACTCCAGGAAGAGAAAGCTATTCAACCACATGAAGAGCCTGTGGAGACCATTAACCTGGGTACTGAGACAGATAAGAAAGAGGTCAAGATTGGTGCCAATCTAGAGCTCAGCGTGAAGCAACGATTGATCCAAATGCTACAAGACTACATGGAGATTTTTGCTTGGTCCTATAAAGATATGCCTGGTTTGGATGCCGACATTGTAGTTCACCACCTGCCAACCAAGGAAGATTGCCCTCCAGTAAAGCAAAAAGTTCGACGGATGCGTCCAGAGATGTCTGAGAAGATTAAAGCCGAGGTGATGAAACAGTTTGATGCGGGTTTCCTTGCAGTAACTTCTTACCCTCAGTGGGTTGCCAATGTTGTGCCAGTGCCGAAGAAGGACGGTAAAGTCAGAATGTGTGTCGACTACAGGGATCTGAACAGGGCCAGCCCCAAGGATGACTTCCCCCTACCTCACATTGATGTCCTTGTTGACAATACAGCTCAACACAAGGTGTTCTCCTTCATGGATGGTTTTTCAGGGTATAATCAGATTAAGATGGCTCCAGAGGATATGGAGAAGACTACCTTCGTGACTCAGTGGGGTACTTTCTGTTATAAGGTCATGCCATTCGGATTGAAGAATGCTGGGGCAACCTATCAACGTGCCATGGTTGCTTTATTTCATGATATGATCCATCATGAAATTGAGGTATATGTAGATGACATGATTGCAAGGTCTCAAACTGAGGAGGAGCACCTTGACCATCTGAAGAAGTTGTTTGATCGACTCAAGTTATACAAGCTGAGGTTGAATCCCAACAAATGCACCTTTGGGGTAAGATCCGGAAAATTGTTAGGTTTCATTGTAAGTGATAAAGGTATTCAGGTGGATCCTGCCAAGGTAAAAGCCATACAAGAGATGCCGACTCCAAAAACAGAGAAAGAAGTCAGAGGTTTCCTAGGACGACTGAATTACATTGCCCGATTCATCTCACATCTAACTGCTACTTGTGAGCCAATCTTCAAATTACTGAAGAAAGATCAAGTGGTACGCTGGAATGATGAATGTCAGGCCGCCTTTGAAAGGATAAAGGAATACCTCCAAGAGCCACCCATTCTTATGCCACCGGTGGAAGGAAGACCTCTGATACTATACTTGACAGTGCTTGATAATTCAATGGGGTGTGTGCTGGGGCAGCATGATGAGTCTGGCCGAAAAGAGCACGCTATTTATTACTTGAGCAAAAAGTTTACCGACTGTGAGTCTCGTTACTCACTGCTTGAGAAAACTTGCTGCGCTCTTGTATGGGCTGCTCGCCGGCTGAGACAGTATATGCTGACTCACACTACCTTATTGATTTCAAAGATGGATCCCATCAAGTACATATTTGAAAAGCCTGCTCTGTCTGGAAGAATAGCGAGATGGCAAATGATCTTAACAGAATATGATATCCAGTATACAACTCAGAAAGCAATTAAGGGAAGTGTACTGGCTGATCAGTTGGCACACCAACCTGTGGACGATTACCAATCATTGAACTTTGATTTTCCGGACGAAGACATCATGGTGGTAACTGACTGTGAAGTACCTGGACCGGATGAAGGACCTGAGGAAGGATCCCGATGGTCTATGCATTTTGATGGAGCCTCCAATGCTTTGGGTAACGGCGTCGGCGCTGTAATCATATCTCCCAAGGGGACTCATACTCCACTCACCGCCCGATTATGTTTCAGCTGCACCAACAACATGGCAGAATATGAGGCATGTATCATGGGTTTACAAGCTGCAATCGATTTGAGGATCAAGTTTCTAAGTGTCTTCGGAGATTCCGCTCTCGTGATCAATCAGATCAAAGGCGAGTGGGATACGAAACACCCGAATCTCATTCCTTACAAGGAGTATGTGTCGACCTTGCTCCCTCACTTTGAAGAGATAACTTTTGAGCATTTCCCCAGAGAGGAGAATCAGCTAGCGGACGCACTAGCCACGATGTCTTCAATGTTCAAAGTTAAATGGGACAATGAGGCTCCCCGAATCATAATCTGGAAGTTGGATGAACCGGCATACTGCTGCGAGCTCGAGGCTGAAAAGGTGACCGAAAAACCCTGGTATCATGAGGTGAAGAGGTACTTGGAAGCTCAGGAATACCCTGAAGGTGCGTCTGTCAATGATAAGAAGTTCATGAGGAGGTTTGCTGCAAAATTCTTCCTCAGCAACGGCATTCTCTACAAGCGGAATCATGATTCAACTCTGCTGCGTTGTGTGGATAAGGCTGAAGCTGAGAAAATCATGATGGAACTGCATGAAGGTACATTTGGAACCCATTCCAGTGGACACACCATGGCTAAGAAAATCCTTCGGGCAGGATATTTCTGGTCCACAATGGAAGCTGATTGTTACCAGCACTCCCGAACTTGTCATAAATGCCAGATCTATGCTGACAAGGTGCATATCCCTCCGGTTCCTTTGAATGTCCTGACGGCACCTTGGCCTTGCGCAATGTGGGGCATCGATATGATCGGTGAGATCCGACCAACGGCATCCAATGGGCATCGCTTCATCTTGGTGGCGATCGATTACTTCACGAAATGGGTTGAGGCAGCTTCCTATGCCACAGTAACCAAGAGCGTCGTGGCGCGTTTCATCCGGCATAATCTGATCTGTCGGTACGGAGTCCCGGAAAGAATCATTACAGACAACGGTACCAATCTCAATAACAAAATGATCACTGAACTCTGTGAACAATTCAAGATACAGCACCACAATTCTTCTCCCTACCGGCCGAAGATGAATGGGGCTGTAGAGGCAGCCAATAAAAATATCAAGAAAATTGTGCAGAAGATGACAGTGACCTATAAAGATTGGCACGAGATGTTACCATTCGCTCTTCATGGGTACCGCACCTCAGCAAGGACATCAACCGGGGCAACTCCTTTCTCCTTGGTCTATGGCATGGAGGCAGTCTTGCCGATCGAAATCCAGATACCCTCTCTCCGGATAATGAAGGATGCAGACTTGAATGAAGATGATTGGATCCAGACTCGACTTGATCAATTAAATCTGATTGACGAAAAGAGGCTCACTGCTATCTGTCATGGTCAGACGTATCAAAAACGGATGATCAGGGCATTTAACAAGAAAGTCAGACCACAAGAGTATCAAGTTGGGGACCTGGTAATCAAACGCATCATCCTTCCTCAAAGTGATCCCCGGGGCAAATGGACCCCTACTTACGAAGGGCCATTTGTGGTTAAGCGGGTGTTCTCAGGAGGAGCCATGATCCTAACCACCATGGATGGTGACGACCTTCCTCACCCCGCCAATGCAGACATAGTGAAAAAATACTACGCCTGAATAAAAGACCCGCTAGGTTGACATACCTAGGCAAAAATAAGGGCTTCCCGGCGAACCAAAAGGGTTCGGGCAAAAATAAGGGATGAAATGAATAAAAAAAATCTGTACACCCGGCAAGTCGAAAACCTGAAAGGGCGGCTTGAGCAAAAAAGGGTATCCCGGTGGACTGAAAACCCGAAAGGGCGGTCCAGGCAAAAGTTAGGGATAAAAGCGTAACACTATGTCTCATTGGATCACTTCGCATCCGGAATTCGGCATCAACTACCTGGCTCCAGATTTCGGCATTGACCAATCGGCTTCATCTTCAACTAAGCAGCAAAGCGATGAGACGTTTGAAGACATAAAGGCAATAGCAGAGTTGGAACCCAGTGGGATTGTTCACATAGCTGTTTTGTTTTCTTTTTCAAAATGTAAACTCTATACTATTTGGCGATGTCCTCTTACTAGGATGTCGGTCTCTTGTACAAAAAACGCCTATTCACAGGCAAAATTTAAATCAATACAAATTCACTTGTCCATACAAATTACCATTGTTTTCCCTTTTTTTCTGTTTTGTCTTGCGAAGAACGTCCAATGTTCATTTTTGATATATGCATTTGACATTAAAATTGCTGATTCATAAATATTTGCATATAAAACAAGAGATTAATTACAGGTGACATCAAAGACAGGGGCAATGTGGAGTTGTCTAATACAGTCTAGTTGTTTTGTCCGCCAAGGCACCAAGGTAGGTTCAACTGAAAAATGTGGCCAAATCATCTTAACTCCCCGCAGAATAAAACAAGGTTCAGCAATACTTTCCCCAAGAGAAGTTGATCCCCCGTCGATCCTGAAGAAGCCCAACATTCCCGGGCAGGTCTTAAAGCTCGTCCCCAGTAGATTCTGGAAGCTTATCCCCTGCAAAGAACGGACGTCTCGCCCGAGTTTTATTTAGAGTTATTTCCTCACAAGGACTTATAACTGGGTTATCCTCAGCTAAAAGCCACGGAAGACCGTTCTCGGCAAAGTTCCTTCAATCCCCAGCGGAGTCTATCCTTAGCATTCCCAAGCAGAGTTTATATTCGGAGTTCCTCAGCGGAGTTTATCATCATTATCCTCAGCAGAATCTGTCATTAAAGTCCTCAACAGGCCTCTCGTCAAAACTTCGGCCAAGTATCTCTTCCACAGAGCAGCTTCCCGGCCGTTCGTCAAGGATTTATTTTCCTAAGATGAAATTACACTCATAAACATTTCACATTTTCATACATCTTGCTTACATACATGGTGAAACGCATACGACATCTCATGTTGAGCATCATGACATCATGCATATCATACATCATGACATTGCATACAACTTACGTCTTTGCCTTTTCAGGAAAAAGACAATCTCAAAAGCGACTACCTTCAACTGTCACAATTCCAGATTCGATACCTGTATCTAGCCAGGGCACGTCTGAAGAGTTCGAAGATTCGATTCCTGTATCCAGCCAGGGCACATCTATCAACTACAACATTGCCAGATTCGATTCCTGTATCCAGCCAGGGCATATCTGTTGACCGCATTTCCAGATTCGATTCCTGTATCCAGCCAGGGCACATCTATCAACTACAACAGCTCCAGATTCGATTCCTGTATCCAGCCAGGGCATATCTGTTGACCGCATTTCCAGACTCGATTCCTGTATCTAGCCAGGGCACGTCTGCAGAGTTCAAAGATTCGACTCCTGTATCCAGCCAGGGCATATCTATTGACGACTATTTCCAAGATTCGACTCCTGTATCCAGCCAGGGCACATCTGTGAGCAACCGATTGTAGATTCGATACCTGTATCTAGCCAGGGCATATCTGCATAAGGAGACTGAAGATCAAACACCTGTAACAAGCCAGGAAAACATCCGTCTTTCTCAAATACACAAATTCTCGCTAAGGAATCTCTTATGCGATCGACACTTCTAAATGGCATCTATAAGCCCATTCCCAACAAGGTTCAGTCACCTCTCCAAATGGCATCTATAAGCCCATTCCCGACACCACATTGTTGAGACTCCAGCATGCGAGTGCAAATTTCCGGGCACTCTAGTGTCCAATCTCCTTTTACCCTCGAGTCACGAAAGGCAAACTTGCCAATCTAACTCTTCAGGTCCAAGAAGATTGAACAGGGGCAACTGTTGTACCCCAAAATTTGCCCTCCCATTTCCTCAACATTTTCTCATCACAAGACCTTTGAAGATCAAGATCTAGTTAGGGTTTCCTCTGCTCAAGACTTCTCCTTGCACTGTGGACTCAAATTAGGGTTTGTATTTGCCCTAGGATGTTTTGACCTAAAATGCCTAAAATGACTTCCATGCTTCATATTGGACTCCCAAGTTTATCCTCACCAAGTTTCCAGTCTTGAGTCCAAGTTTTGCCCAGTCAATTGGACAGATGACCTAGAAATCAGCTGTATTGGGGAAAAAGTCAACTGTGGCCAATTGACAGTCAAACTTCATGAAATTTGATCCACATCAACATTATGAACTCATATGGACCATTTGATCAAGTTTGGATAACAATTCCATAAGAAATTTGATCAGATCATCAAAAGGGCAAAATGGTCATTTTTAGGGTTTTGACTGCACAAAGGCAATTTTTGACTGTTTGACCTAGCCAATGGCAAGCCAAGTTCACATATGGCCTCAAGGACTCAATGGAATTATCTTGACATGTTCATCAAGCTCAAAAGATCCCAAGTACACAAGATTGACAGTTGAAGTTCCCAGTCAATTGATCAATTTTGACTGTATACTGAAAAGTCAAACTTTGACTTTTTGGTCAAAATCAAGAGTCAAAATTCATTTTTCATCAAAACATTCCAAATCATGAAACTTGTTCACCAAGAAATCTCAAGATGCAAATTAGGGTTAGAAAATGGAATTTTTCATAACTTAGAATTTTTCTAAGTTATGGAAAACCCTAATTTTTTCCCAACTTTACCCCATCTTTTCACCATGATCCATTTGGATTCAAACAAAAGTCAAAACATGAAAGTTGTAGCTTGTTACATAATCTACAACTTTGATTCACAAAGTTTTCTCATTTGAAGCTTGTATCTCAAGTTATGATTTTTTGAATAAGGGCACTAAACCATCTTTTAACTTAGTGAAATTTGACCTATTTTGGCAAGGTTTTCTACCCTACTTCAAGGCCACTTTTCATACCCTTCCACTTGGAATTTTCATTTGCATTTCAAAGATGGATTGTAGTACACATTCCAAGCTTTCCAAAATGTCAAAGAACTCATCAAACAACCTCATAACTTGAGAGATTCGAATTTCACAAGTTGGCAAAAATTCACTTTTGTTCTTCATCAAAGCATGTTCATAAACTTGGCAAATTTGAACTCAGCATAGTTTGTGCTACTTTGCAGGTCCTTAAACCACATTACACTCCTTAATTTAATGCTTGTTCATTGTGTCTAAGTGTTGTTCCATGAATTCAAGCATTATACACAAGATTGATCCATTTTTGGATAAAGTGAACTTTCCATTTTTACAAAAGTTTGCTTTATGTCAATTGGTAAATCAAACAAGTACATAGAAGATCTGCTTAGCACAAGATTATGGGCATAACACACTGATCAAGAGGTGTTGATGCAGCACATTAGGGGGTCCTATACTGACCTAGAACACGAATTTGCTTTTGTTGCTTAGAAAAGAAGAAAAGTCCATAACTTGTGACAACTTGAATCTCAGCTTACAAACACAACACAAAAGATATCAAACACATTCAAGATCACCCAACCAAGCTTTTGCACGAGCCTTTTGCCTTTCAAACACTCTCCATCTCAGAAACACCACAAAACTGCTCAAACAGAGCAAGCCCTGCAGATTGAGTGCTATCTCTCAATCACTTCGAGCATTTTGATCAAAACCTGTTCCTCTACCTTCCTTACAACATATGCAAACTATCCAGAAGCTAAGGCACGATCTGTAGTTGCTCTAACCACTTCCACCATTTTCATATCTTTGACTTGCAGGTGAAGTTCTACAGCTTGATACAAGAAGGTTCAAGACAAAGTAAGCATTGAAAAAGCATCCCTGGACCTCAAGGAAGCTTTTCCAATCATTACATTGCACTGAAAGTCTCTCATTCTCCACATAGAAGTTCAACTGCACAGGTAAAAGTTTGAATTCGTATCTCTCTTATTAGGCATCTTTAGTCTTAAGTTTGTGAAGAAACAAGGTCCTACTCATAGCCCTGAACATGTACATAGCTTTACTTTTCATTTCTTTTATCTGAGTAGAGAGAATTTGAGCTCTGAAAATGGTAGAAAAACTAGGTCAGAAAAGAGGGGGAGAGAAATTCTCCCTCATCTTAGAGAGATAGGTCATGTTCTTTATATGGTTGAAACCGTCTCTTAATGCTCTACACTTTTCATGTTATGAGTTTTGCTTGAAAGTCCAGGAATCCAGAGATAAAAAACGCGTGTTTTTGCTTGAAGAAGGCTGTACAGAGGTTGAAGAAGAAGTGGTCTGGGCTGGGCCTGGATATATTTTCTTTTCACACCCCATTTTTATGTTTACACCCCCTGAGCCCAGTTGCTTCATTTTTGACTCTTTTTGACTTTTTCTTTTTTGGCTGACTTTATTTATTTTTTCTCATGACATTAGAAAATTAAAAATATTTTTTTCACCATTTTTTGCATTTATTGCATATTTATTTGTTTATTTTCTTTGTTTGTACATAAATATATATATACTATTATTAGAGTAAATATAAAAATATTATAAATACAACTTTTATTTTTTGTTTACATTCTGAAAATATTTCACACAAAAAATACTTTTTTTATTTATTTTATTAAAATATTAAATAAATATTTATTTTGTGTATAATACATATTTAGGGTTTAATATATATATATATGTTTATTAATATATTTAAGCTAAAATATAAAAAATACTTGAATTTTTCATTTATTAATATTTGATACAAAAATACTTTTTTTCACAATATACTTCATTTTATTTTATTTTTATAAATAATAAATAAATAGTTGAATTAAATTAGATAATAATACCTTTTCTTTAAAATTAGGGTTTTTTGCCCTAAATTCAAAATACTCCAAAAATAATACATTTTTATTTTCTTTTCTCTTTTACATAAATAATATTTTCTCATACACATAAAAACTTTCTTTTTTGCATTTCACATATTTATTTAATTTCCATTTAATTATGCAATTTATTTACCTTGCAAATATCCAAATGATGTAATAATTTAGATTTAAATTCTTGTCAATATCCCCCATTTGAACATTTGTACCCCCCTTCCCATATTTGGTTTTGTAATAGCTTAGTAATTTTAATTTCGCACTTTATTGCTTTCTAATGATAACATGTTAGAATTAGGGTTTGTATGCGAAAAAACGATAAAAAATAGTTTGACCTAATACAAGATAAACAAGCATGAAAATGGACACACAAATCACACTTGCACCCCCTAGGGTATTCCACTTGTTGCCTTCAAATAAATGGGCCATATTGTATGTTGAACTTCTTTGGGCAAAGCAAACAGTTTGAATGATCATAGTCCCTCGATAAAATTTTTCAAAACAAACAAAAACAAATGATCAAGTCCCTTAAAAGAAAATTGCCCAAAGACATTTAACGCCGTTGCAATTATGGTCCATACGATGACCCGCGCCTGTCCCTTTCACATCCTAACACAAGGTTGCCCACCAAATACAATGGTGGAGCAAACTTGTTAAAAGGGTTAAAGTATAGCAATGATCTTTTTGAGAAATTTAGGAGTAGATAACCTCTTAGTTACTTAAATTAACTTGCAAAACAAAACACTTGCCTAATTTCAAAACCACAATCCACAACACTTTCAAAACAACTTTCAAAAACAAATGAAAACCTTTTCAAAAGACATACATCTTTGTATACATCCCCACATGGATCATTACAAAGGTCGCCACCACATTGGCATCTTTTCAAAACATTTTCAAACCCACACACTCAAGCACCATTTCAAACAATTGAAAACAAAAGGCAAGTGATCTAAGCAAGTAACTAAGAGCCCATGGATAACCATGGATAGAAAGGGTGCTAATACCTTCCCTTTCTATAATCTACTCCCCGAACCCAGGAAAACATCTCAAAAGGTTTTTGCTGTGCTTTTTAACCTTTCCTTAGGATAAAATAAAAAGTCGGTGGCGACTCTTGCTAACCGCAACATTTGCGAATACAAACGCAAAACCTCAAGTCAGTTCTCCCACCGTATCACACCTATATACATTGTCAAGCACCTACATGTCAAGTTTCAAGGCTCACAAGGTCAAGTTGCACAGTCAAAAACCCTAATTGCTCCACAGTCAACTGCAGGGGCAAAATGGTCATTTGGCAGTCAAAAGTCAAAAAATTTGGTCAACATCTTATTTTGAAGCCACAATCATCATTTGGTCAAGTCTTGACCATGATTCCACAAGAATGGCTCAAAAATCATCAAGATGCAAAAGTTTCTATTTTTGGACAGCTGAAAAGTCAACTGTAACTTGACCAAGGCATAACTTTTTCATGGTTCATAATAAAAATCCCATCCAATGCTCATTTTGAAGGGGAGGATATTTCCTACAATTCATCTTCACATTCCAAGTCCAAGAAATGCTCTCACAAAAAGTTATCAATTTCAACATTATAGGTCATTTTCAAAAGTCAACAAAAAGGCACTTTAAGTCAAAGACCATAACTTGAGATTGGTAAATCAAAATGACATGGGACCAAAGACATTGGTTAGAGGACTTCAATACCTTTCCAAAATGTCCAAGAACATGTTCATAGCTTTAAAATTGAGCAAGATATGCATTGGAGAAGTTGGGAAATTTTTGTGAAATGGCCAAAGTCAACTATCCTTGAAACTTCATTTTTGACAAAAAGGGCCCACTTTTTCCACTTGGTTCAGCTTGGCCATGCCTCCCACGTGTCCCACAATTTATTTCAAGATTAAAAATTAATTTTTCCATTTTTATTTAATTTTATTTGATTTAATTCATTTTAAATCTTTAAAATTCAAATAAAAATCAAGAAAATTAATGGAAGGATATTTTGTGGGTTGAATAGCTTTGATACACCATGAAGCACATTCCAAATTCGTGCAAGGCCTATTCCAAGCATGAAATTCAAATTTGAAGCAAAAATGGCAAGACTTTCAATGGAGGTTATGGCAAAATCTAAAACATGATTGCAAGGCTTAAAGGCACACATTATGGATTGATTCTCATTACAAAACATATATGCAAGTCTTCTATATCCAAGACACGACCTAGAACTCAGAAACAACATAAGCAATTTCAAAATTTCAAAGAAAAAGTGAGAAACTGAAAACCTATTTCCAGCGTATTTCAAGCCTCTCCTCTGATCCAAACACACTCCTGACCCTTCCAGGAACCTTTTGCAATCAGAATTAAGCCAAATCACTCAAGGAATCACGCTACACAACTCATACGGTTTACACTCTTTCTCAAAATTACAGTCATACATTTATGCATTTTTAACTCTTTTCATTGATTGCATTATACTCACAGGTTCCAAATGAAGCTTTCCATATAATTCAATTTGATTCTAATGCCCTGGATTGAAAATTACCATTAGCGATTTCTAGGTTTTCAGAGCTTTGAAATTTGGGTTTTTCTCATGCTGTAAAATCAGGATTCCAAACATAGATGGTCAAACTCAGCATGATGAGACGAACAGGACGGATACCTCGCGCCCTTTTTATGTTACCCCTATTTCTATTCGCTATTTTCTGTCATTGCATTTAGTGGGGGTTAAAAACCCCCGCTATCTTATTTCTATTTTGCAGAAAAGAGGAAGACGATGATGAGGTGGTTGTGCGTGTGTGGTTGATTCAAACCACGCGCGCTCCTTTTTATTTTTCAGCATATGACGTGTTCACTTGATATAATGTTTGTTTCTCACTCTACTTACAAACGCGCCTAAGTGGTTCAGTGGTTGGCTATTCGTTTGGTAATCTCTGGGACCTGGGTTCGATTCCCAGGTCCCCCCATAATTAATTGTCATTTTTCCTAACGCTTTCCTGCGCAGCACTCCAAGGAAGACTCACCATAAACCTCACAGATCCAAGCAGCCATGTGTCCTTAGATGCAGATCCAAAGGCCCAGAAAACAAGAACACCATGTGCCTGGTCAACAACATTCCACTCAGTCCAAAAGGTCAAACGAGTTGAAGGTTCAAATGGGCCAAGATTCAACAATGCACCCTCAAATTCTAGCCCACACCCCCCTTGGGTTTACTCTTCCCTTTTTTATTTTGTCATTTTCATTTTTTTATTATTTGCCTTATTTTATTTTTTTATTATTAACAATTAACATAATTAACATATTTTCATAAAAAATCAAAAAAATAGAACTAACATTATTATTATTATTATTATTATTATTATTATTATTATTATTATTATTATTATTATTATTATTATTATTATTATTATTATTATTATTATTATTATTATTATTATTATTATTATTATTTTATTTTGTAAATAAACATTAATTGAAATAGTTTAATTAGGCAATTTTGACTTTTCTTTTAACAATTAAAATAATTTAGAATTAGGTTAACTTAGAATTTTAATTCTTTTATTTTATTTCATAAAAAACATAAAAACACAAAAAAAAAATTCTTTTAATTAAATTAATTAATTAGTCATTAGTTAGTTTTAATTTCATGTTAATTACAAAAAAGACCAAAAAAATTCAATTTCTTTTCTTAAAAGGGTCAACACCCTTAGAACATTTCCGATTTAATTTTTATTCGCGCATAGTTTATTATTATGTAATTGTTTTCAAGATTGTAATAGTAATTAGGTTTATTGTTTTTTTATTTATTTTCCGTACTTATTTACCAAAAACGGGTCTTTGTATTTTTGGCGATGTATAGACCCGCGCCTTGTAATAGCGTAGGATTTATGTTTCTGCAATTTACTTTCCGCACCCCCTAACTATTAAATGCATGAAAGAATGTATGTAAATAAAAACAACTCGTAGCTCACTAATTACAAAGACAAACATTAACTGAAAAACAACACACAAAGCACACACCACTTCTAGGGTACGCCTCACTCGTTGCCTCGAAACGTGGTCGTCAAGTATATGGTGTTTTAGAGGTCGCCCTCCTGTCTAAAGATCTTGTTGCCTCGAAACGGTTGCCTCAGATAAAAAAGGATCTAGGACATTAGGGTTACTTCTAAGGCGTCCTACTATTGCTTCGGTGACCACATTGTCCCTAATAATCGAATTGACCCGAATAACTCCAACGACGATGCTACCTACTTCTCAATAGTGGGATAGCACTATCTAAAGGACTCTTACACAACCTAATTCCTTAGAGTAGGTAGATTCTCCTAGGTACTTGCTCTTTCAAACAAACAAAAAATATTTTTTCACACTTACACTTTCTAAAAGTTTTCAAACAAATTATTCATACACTCTTGAGGACAGATACAAGAGTTACTTAGAAATTTTTCAAACGAAACTTTTTCAAAACCCACACACATTTGAAAAGCAAACATTTTTGAAAACATAAGAGCAAGTACCTAAGAGCCCGTGGATAACCACGGATAGAAAGGGTGCTAACACCTTCCCTTTCTATAAATCTACCTCCCGAACAGAGAAACATTCTCGAATAAGGAATTTTGCTGTGCTTTTGTCCTTTCCATGTTGGAGAACATAAAAGACGGTGGCGACTCTTGCTTACCGCGACATTTCGCGAAACCAGCTAAAAACAATCAGTTCTATTTCCACCGATCACACTTATGATGCCTTACCCCTCCATTCTCCCGGTCATCAAAGAGCCTTTTATGGAAGGAGATGTTCCATACACTATCTTGCATCCTGACATGCCCACCTCTCTTGAAGACTTGCAAAAGAGTTGGATACAACTTAAAGGGGAGCGAGACACCTTCGAGGACCAATTCTACGCCAGCGAGAAAAAGGTTCTGGAACTCACCAAGCAACTTCATGAGGAGCGGAGCCTGAACGCCTACATCCCACCAAAGAGGATGCGTACAACTTTTTTATCTTAGAGTTTTTGTATTTCTTTGTAAGCCAAAAAGAGGCATGATGTACTCAAACTTTGATATATTAATATGACGTGTGTTCCTTTTTTGTCTAAAGTAAATTTAAATCTCTAATTTCCTTGAAATCATTGCATATGCATCTCCATTCATCATGACATAAGCAGGTATCTTACCACATGTCTCCTTATCTTTCTACCGTTTATTTCAGTAAGATGGATCTTGAGTAGACAGTAAAAGACCTCCAGGCACAGAATGCTCAGTTTCAACAGATGTTCTTGACTCTAGCCAAAGGACAAGAGGAGTTGAAAACTTTGATGATTGAAGAAAAGAAGAAGAAAGCAAAGAAAACAACCGGAGTTCTGAATCTAGGAAGAAGGTTCCAAGGACAAGCCAGACGGACCCTGGACTTCTCCACGTCATCTGGTGAAAAGGATAATAAAGAAGGTAAAGGAAAGGAAGCGACTGCCCAACCACAATCTGAAGAGGAAGAAGAAGAGGACTACTATGAAGAACAGTATCCTTCGGCCGATGACAAATACAAACATCTGGAAGAGTGTCTAAGTGCAATGGAGATTCAGAAAGTGCCCGGGATGAACTTTGAAGAGCTGGGTTTGGTGTCTGGGATTATTATTCCACCAAAATTCAAGGCACCAGTGTTCGCTAAGTACAATGGGGTTTCGTGTCCCAAGATGCATCTTCGATCTTATGTGAGGAGGATACAACCTCACACTGCTGACAGAGATTTGTGGGTCCATTTCTTTCAAGACAGTCTATCCGGGACTCAGCTTGATTGGTTCTATCAACTGGAAAGGGCCAATATTTATAAATGGGAAGACATTTCCGCTGCTTTTTATAAACAGTATCAGTACAACACTGATCTTGCACCAACTCGTGTGCAATTTTAGAACATGACCATGGGTTCCAACGAGAGCTTCAAAGGATATGCTCAAAAGTGGAGAGATCTGGCTGGTAGGGTGCAACCCCCTTTAACTGACAGGGAGCTGATTGACATCTTCATAGGAACTTTTACATGACCTTTCTTTAAACATCTAATCGGAAGCTCCTCTGTCGGGTTCACCGAGATAATACTAACCGGCGAAAGAGTCCAAGCTGGCATCAGAAGCGGAAAGATCCAAGGGGCTACACCCTCCGATGCTCAAAAAAAGCCATACAATAGGAAGAAAGAGTCCAATGTTGTGTGTGGTCAAAAGAGTCGTCATGACCAACATGTAGGGGAAATCTTGATCTCTAATCCTACACCTGTTCAACAAAGACAGGGCAATAGGCGTAGGGTAAGATATCAAGAAAGGCAGTACACTAACATCAACATGCCTTTGTCTTAAGTGTTACAACATTTGTTGAAGTTGAAGCTGATCACACCAAAGGATCCTCCTCAGAATCCTGATACCTCCTCTTCTAAGTATAATCCAAGCGTAAGATATGCCTACTGTTGTACCCTAAAATTTGCCCTCCCATATTTCTTAAAACATTTCAAGAAAGATCTTCAAGTTGCTCAAGGTAGTCCAAGGGTTGGCCAGACAAGCTCTCTCCTAAAGCAGTCTACCTCAAATTAGGGTTTCATGTTGCATCAAGATACTTGAGTCCAAGGGACCCCAAATGCTAAAAATTGTCCTAATATGATCTCAAGATCATCCATGTCAAGTTTCAAGCCTTGCAGAGGAAATTTGCTCAGTCAATTGCTCAAAGGCCTGAAAATCGACTGTGCTGGGGAAAAAGTCAACTGTGGCCTACATACAGTCAAACTTCAATATTTTTGATTAACATCCTAATTTTGAAGTATATTTCATCATTTTATCAAGGGTTTATCATGATTCATCAAGGATTGCTCATAATTCATCAAGACTCAAAAGTTGTTAAATTAGGGTTTTACAGGAAAAGTCAACTCAACTTTGACCAAGCTTAAGTTTCTCATACTTTATGATAAATGACCCATCCAAAGCTCATTTTGAAGAGGATTCAATTCCCTACAATCCATATTCATCTCCCAAGTTCAAAATATGCACTCACAAGAAGTTATGAATTTGGACATTATAGGTCATTTTTTGAAAAGTCAACAAAAACACCTTTTTTGTCAAAGCTTCATACATGAGCATGGAGTATTGAATTGAGATGAGACCAAAAGGATTGCTTATAGGACATCTCAAGATTTCTAAAAAGTCCAAGAACACCTCCAAAGAGTCAAAATTGAGGAAGTTATGCATTGGTGAAGTTGACCTTTTTTACAAAATTGCCAAAAGTCAACTATGTCTAAAACTTCAATTTTTGCCAAATGGGACCAATCTTTTTCACTTGTTTTGAATTGGCAACATAGTACAAGAGCTCTAGCACTTGCCACTTGTCCATATCTTATTTTTATTATTTATTTTTATTTTTATTTGAATTAATTCAATTTAAATCAAAACAAATCATATAAAATCCAAAATATTGAAAGAAAGAGATTTTGTGCTTGTTTGAGGTTTCAATTACAGCTAGCAAGTATTGAAACTCGTGCAAGGAATTACGGTGGACAAAAAGATTGGTTTTAGGCCAATTTTTGAAAGATTTAAAGGAGGATCAAATAACAATCAAATTCATTGATGAAGGAAGATTGGATGCATTCTTTCAAACCTAATGCATTCCTTGATACATATAGAAGCGAGGCAGACCTAAAAGAGAGGTTAGAAACGGGCGCAGCAAGCAGAGCAACATTTGAAAAAATCAAGAAAAAGTGCAAGATCGATTTCATTGTTCCAGGCCAATTCAAGACTTCTTGACCATTCCATTTGCTTCCTGGGACTCTCAGCAAACCAAAGCAATCAAAACCAAGCGTTTTCAAGCCCCAAATCGCATTGTAAGTCATCCACGGCATAACTCTCTTTTTGAAATTGAATAGAATTGTTCTTGCACTTATAGCATAAAATAATTATACATTCTTGATCACAATCGCATTTGCAAACTTTCTGTATGGTTTAATTGTATTTTCATGGCTTGTATGGAGTTTCACCATTATTAGGGTTTGCAAGCTTGAATTGGGATCTTGGTGTACAGACAAAATTAGGCCACGATTAGGGTACCATGAAGTTCGTGAGACTCAGACGAATGGATTGGTACCATCACCACTGATTTATTGTGCTTGTACGTGATTTTTGACATGGCCATGGTTTTAGCTACGGAGAACGTCCGTTGGTATAGGTCTGTTGTCTAAAACAACAGATCCTTTGAGAAGATGAAGACGTGGCGGCCAACCATTCGCGCATTTGAATTTTCGCGCGTTTTGAATTCAGTGCTTTGCTTTTCATATATTATTATTATGTATTATATGTACAAACAAGAACAGGTGGTGCAGTGGTAGTGAGGGCGTGGATATTGCTTCAGGACCTGGGTTCGAATCCCAGGTTCCCCAACTTCTCCATATTATTTTTCTTTTCAGGATCTCATGCATGTACAAGCCCAGGGTCCACCATACACCCTTCCAATCTAGCCAGCCAAGTGTTAGATGGCCAAATTTGATGGCCATCATCTGAAAGAACACCAAAAGCCAAGTCAAACGCATCACACTGGATCTCAAAGGTCAACGTGGACCTCACTACTTTGGGCCCAGATCTGACTATTTGCACCCTCAAGGCTAATATTCAGGCCCATTCTCTCTTTCTATTTTCTTTTCTATTTCATTTTATTTCTTTTAATTAATTTATTTATTTATTTACTAACCAATCAAATTATTTTCTCTTTATCAAAAATCACAAAAAATATTTTTCTATCCAATTAAATTTAAGATATTTATTTTTATTAAAAAATTAATTAATTTAATTAGGTTTATTAATTTAGACAATTTTAATTCTTTTTGTATATAATTAAAAATAATTAGAATAATTAGGTTTTTATTCCAAATTTAATTTTTCTTTCCTTTCTTAAAAATAACAAAAAAAAACAAAAATAGGTCTTGTAATTATTTTCATTAATTAATTTAATTAACTAATTAATTTTTTGTACTTAATTTAGAAAATTTATTTCTTTTATTAAAAACAACAAAAAAACATTTTTTTCCTTCTTTTAATTAGGTTAGAAGAGTCAAAACCCTAGTTTCTCGATCTAATTTTCCTCGCTCACTTTATTATTATTTTTATCCATATTGATGTATCTGCTCACAGTTTGTAATAGTTTTAATTAGGGCTTTTACTTTTCATTATCGCTTTATTTTCAAAGGGTTTGTTTTTGGCTATGTAAATACTCGAAGCCTTGTAATAGCGTAGTTTAATTTCAGCACTTTAAAATTCTGCAAACGATTAACTGTTAGATGTATGATAATAGGATGCATGACAAGAATGTATGATTAAATTTAAAACAGTTAGATCACCCTAAATGTGCAAAGATAAATAAACTGAAATTGAATCATCCGCACATGCACACTCCTAGGGTACACTCCCACTTGGTTGCCTTCGGTAAACGGTCATTGAGTATAGGATGTTTTAGTGGTCGTCCTTTTGTCCAAAGATCAAAGTTGCCTCGGAAAGGTTGCCTCGGATATTGTTGCCTCAGATAAATGATCTAAGACATTAGGGTTATTACTAAGACATCCTAACATTGCTTTAGTGACCGTACGTCCCTCTTGAATTGACCCTCAAAACTCCAACGACGGTGCTACCTACTCACTAATAGTGGGATAGCATTATCTAAAGGAAACGAACATAGAACGATTCTTTTTTCGAGTAGGTAGATTAGTTCTTAAGTACTTGCTCAATCCAAACAAATTTTTTCACACTTACACTCCTTTACAAACAAAGTTTTCAAAAACACTTCATTACACTCTTGAAGACAAAAGCAAGAGCTAAATCGAAGTTAAAACAAAAGCTTTTCAAATCACGCAAACACAAAGAAAACAATTTTGAAAATGATGAGCAAGTACCTAAGAGCCCGTAGATAACTACGGATAGAAAGGGTGCTAATACCTTCCCTTTCTATAATCTACCCCCCATACTCAGAAATATCTCGAAAAGGGAATTTTTCTCTGCTTTTTTCCTTTCCTTGTTGGATCAAATAAGAGTCGGTGGTGACTCTGGCTTACCGTGGCATTTTGCGAACACAAATGCAAAACGCAAACCAGAAAATTCCTTAAAAAAATAGGGAAACACGTCCCGGTTCTGGCCACCGTATCACACCTACCATTCTGATAGTCCCGGACACGACACTGATAGTTGTTGGACTTTGAAGAACAATATTCAAGACTTGATTGATGCAAAGGAGATCGAGTTTGACCCTCTGGAGACTCCAAACGTGATCACTGCTCCTATGCCGAATCATTGAGAGCGTCTTGTTCATTTTGAATTTTCATTTGTAATTTCTTTTGTAATTCAAACACTTATCCATTAATGTCAAACTTTGTTTCATTTATGCATTACATATGTTTGTCTTGAATTCGTCCATTCGTTTTCTCTATATTTAAACTATGTTTTTTACTCTCTTTATAACATTTAACTCTTGCTAAAAGTTACAAGCCTTTAGAGGGAGGATGACGAAAATAATGCCATAATCTCATACAATATGCTTTTGGACAGACCTTGCTGACGATGTACATGCATTCTATCAAATCCCAAACACTGGAGTTATAAGGAAGATAATCCCTAGTCAACCCCTTCGAGCCAAAGAAGTAGGAATTTTCTTTTTCACATAAATTGAAACTGTGATATGGTGGGAGAACTGACTAGGGTTTTGCGTTTGTTTTCGCAAATGTTTCGGTTGAGCAAGAGTCGCCACCGACTTTTTATTTTATCCTAAAGGAAAGGTTTAAAAAGCACAGCAAAAACCTTTGAGATATTTCGTGGGTTCGGGGAGTAGATTATAGAAAGGGAAGGTATTAACACCCTTTCTATCCATGGTTATCCATGGGCTCTTAGTTACTTGCTTAGATCAACTTGCCTTGATTTTTAATTGTTTGAAATGGTGCTTTGTGCGTGGTTTTGAAAATGTTTTGAAAAAAGATGCCTTGTCTAGGCTACCCTTGTAACAATTCTTTACTCGAATGTTTTACAAAAGGTGTTTGTCTTTTTGAAAAGATGTTTCAAGGTTTTTGAAAGTTTGTTTTGAAAGTGTTTGTGAAGTGTGGTTTGAAAAATAGGCAAGTGTTTTTGTTTTGCAAGTTGACAAGTACTTAAGAGCTATCTACCCTAAAGTTCTCAAAGATTTTTGCTATGTTTTAACCCTTTTAACAATTTTGTTCCACCATTGCATTTGGTGGACAATCTTGTGTTAGGATGTGAAAGGGACGGGCGCGGGTCATCGTTTAGACCATAATTGCAATGGTGCCAAGTATCTTTGGGCAATTTTCCTTTAAGGGACTTGATCATTTTTTAGGCAACTTTCGAAAGCGTCATCGAGGGACTATGATCATTTGATTGTTTTGTTTTTCCCAAAGAGACCTAACATGCAATATGGCCCATTATTGAAGGCAACAAGTGGAATACCCTAGGGGTGCAAGTGTGATTAGTGTTGTCCATTTTCATGCTTGTTTATCTTGAATTAGGTCAAACTATTCTAGTTAATTGATTTGCATACAAACCCTAATTCTAGCATGGTATATTTAGAAAACTTTAAAGTGCGAAAAATAAAGTTCCTAAGTTATTACAACACAATATATGGGAAGGGGGGTACAAATGTTCAAATGGGGGGTATTTTGACAAGGAATTTAAACCTAACTATTACATCAAAATTGAATTATACAAATTAATTAATATACAATAATTAAATAAAAAGGGAATAAATATGCAAGATGTAAAAATGTTTTTTATATGTATGAAAAAAAGTGTTTTTTATATGTCAAATAAACAAAATAAAAAGTATTATTTTTTTGGAGTTTTTATGTATTTAGGGCAAAACCCTAATTTATTAATTAAAAGGTATTAATTGTTTAATATATACAATATTCATTAGTTATGTACAAAAATAAAATAAAAATGAAGTATATTTGTAAAAAAGGTATTTTTAATATTAAATATTAATAAGAATAAAAATGAATATATTTTGTATTTTTGTCCTAAATATTCTAATAAATATATATGTATTTGTATTATTTACTAAATATATATTATATATACAAAATAATAATATTTAATATTTATAAAAAAAAGTATATTTTATATAAAATATTTTCAGAAGATAAAATAAAATAAAAATTAGAAAATAAATGTGTTTGCATTATTTTTTTTAGTTATTTTAAATAATAGTATTTATATATTATTTATGTACAAAACTAAATAAAGACTAATAAATATCAAAATAAATGCAAAAAATGTGGAAAAAATTATTTTTATATTTTTTCATACTCAAATAAAAATATAGAAATAAAATCAAAAGGAAAAAAATGGAAAATGATAAGTAAAAATCAAAATGGGCCAGGGGGGTTCAAAAGTAAAAACATGGTGTGAAAAGGAAAAACATTCCAGGCCCAGCCCAGAACCTATCTTCTTCAACCTCCAGCAAACCTTGTTCAAAAAACGCGCGCTTTGTACATGGATTCAAACATCCTGATTCCTGGACTTTTAATGAAAACTCACAACACAAAAAATGTCAAGCATCTTCTCACGAGTTCATACATATAAAGAACATGATTTAACTCTCAGAAATGAGAGAGAATTTCTTCTCCCCCAATTCTTGACCTAGTTTTTGTTCCAAGTTCAGACATCAAATTCTCATAGCACACATAACATAAATGAAAACTAATTATATGGGCATGTTCAGGGCTATGAATGTGACATAATTTCTTCACAAACCTAAAGCTAACAATGCCTGGATAAAGAGATAGAAGTCCATGAACTTACCTGTTCAGTTGGAATCGTATCTGATGATGGAGGTGTTTTCAATGCAAGGTGATGATTGGTACAGCTTCCTTGATGTCCAGGGATGCTATTCCAAGCTTTACTTTGTTTGGAAACCAAGAGAATCGTGTTATAGAACTTCAATTGCAAAACAGAAAAATGAAAATGGTGATGTTGATTGGGAGTGTTACAGGTCGTGTTTGAGGCTTGGAATAGTTTCAAGGGATGATGTGGGATGTGTTTGAAGTGATTTTAGCAAGAATGCATGAAAGGGTTGAGCTATGGAACTCAATCTGCAGCAGGTACCCTATTTGGGCAATTTGAGGGTGATTCTGTGTTTGAGAAGGCAATGGGGATGGTTGGCTCGTGTTTTAGCTTAGGGTTGATGATTGGAAAGTGTTTGATAACTTTGCTTAAGGTCTGGTTCACAGGAATGAGAGTTATGTATTGTTATGCTATGTTTCTTCAACTTTAAGCAACAAAGTGTCCACTTGAGTTTTAGACTGATAGAGGCCCCCCTAATGTGCTGCTAACCTTCCCCTTGATCAGTGTGTTTTGTTCATAAAATTGTGCCAAAAGGATTTGCACTATACTTGCTTGGATTGCTAATTGACATAAAGTTCTACTTTTGCAAAAATGGACATTATGCTTTTTCTATTTTGGGACTAAACCTTTATGTAATGCTTGAACACATAAAATATGGTCTTGGCACAATGAGTTAGCATTAAATTTATGAGTGTAAATGGGATATAGGACCTGTAATCAAGAAATGCAAGCTGAGTTCAAAATTGCCTAAGTGTATGAACATGTAAATTGGTCATAACAAAAGTGAGTTTTTCCCAACTTGCCAAATTCGATTCTCCCTAACCATGAGGTTGTTTGATGAGTTCTTTGACATTTTGGAAAGCTTGGAATGTGTAATACAATCCATATTTGAAATAAAAATTGAAATTCCAAGTGGAAGTATGTGAAAAATGGTCTTGAAGTTAGGCAAAAATCCTGCCTAAAATGGTTCAAAATTTCTCTAAGTTAAGAATGGTTTGGTACCCTTGTTCCAAAAATTGTAACTTGAGATACAAGCTTCCTTTGGGAAAACTTTGTGAATAAAAGTTGTAGATTTTGCAATGGACTACAACTTTCATGTTTTGACTTTTGCTTGAATCCAAATGAATCTTGGTGAGAAAGTGGGACAAAGTTTGGAAAAAATTAGGGTTTTTCATAACTTAGAAAAATTCTAAGTTATGAAAAATCTTCATTTCAAACCCTAATTTGCAATTCTTGATTTCTTGATGAACAAGTTTCATGATTTGGCATGTTTTGATGAAAAATGAATCTTGACACTTGATTTTTGACCAAAAAGTCAAAGTTTGACTTTTCAGTATACAGTCAAAATGATCAATTGATTGGGAAATTCAACTGTCAATCTTGTGCATTTGGGATCTTTTGAACTTGTTGAGTATGTCAAGACAATTCCATGGGGTCCTTGAGTCCATATGTGAGCTTGGTTTGCCATTGGCTAGGTCAAACAGTCAAAAATTGCCTTTGTGCAGTCAAAACCCTAAAAATGACCATTTTGCCCTTTTGGTGATCTGATCAAATTTCTTGTGGATTTATGATCCAAACTTGATCAAATGGTCCATGTGAGTTCATAATGTTGATGTGGGTCAATTTTCATGAGATTTGACTGTCAATTGGCCACAGTTGACTTTTTCCCCAATACAGTTGATTTCTAGGTCAACTGTCCAATTGACTGGGCAAAATTTGGAATCAAGACTTGAAACTTGGTATGGATAAACTTGGGAGTCCAACATGAAGCATGAAAGTCATCTTAGGCATTTTAGGTCAAAATATCTCTGTTCAAACACAAACCCTAATTTGGGTCAACAGTGCAAGGAGAAGTCTTGAGCAGAGGAAACCCTAACTGGATCTTGAGCTCCAAGGGTCTTGTGATGAGAAAATGTTGAGAAAAAGGGAGGGCAAATTTTGGGGTACAACAGTTGCCCCTGTTCAATTTTCTTGAATCCTAAGAGTTAGATTGGCAAGTTTGCCTTTCGTGACTCGAGGGTAAAAGGAGATTGGACACTAGAGTGCCCTTAAATTTGCACTCGTCAAAGCAATGGATGCGGGAATGGGCTTAGAGATGCCATTTGGAGATGGGCTTAACGATGCCATCGGGAGGAGTGACAGAAACTTGTCGGGGATGGGCTTAAAGATGCCATCTGGAATGAGTATCAGAAAGGTGCCCATGTTTAGGACCATCTCTGAACTGGGGTCTGAATAAGCAATAGATTGACATCCGTATCTGGAGACATCCGTAAACTGTTTTCAAAAGTTGAGAAGAGTATGAACAAGCGATAGATTAACATCTGTTGTTGGGAAGAATCTGTAAACTGTTTTCAGAAGTCTTCGAAGAAGAATCTGAACAAGCGATAGGTTAACATCCGTTACTAGAGAACCCGTGAACTGTTTTTCGGAAGTCTTGAGGTTGAATAAGCAATAGAGCAGCATCCGTTATTGGGAAGCGTCCGTAAACTGTTTTCAAAAGTTGCATCTGAATAAGCGATAGATTAACATCCGTTGTTGGGAAGAATCCATAAACTATTTTCAGAAGTCTTGAGAAGAAACTGAACAAGCGATAGGTTAACATCCGTTACTTGGAGAACCCGTGAACTGTTTTCAGAAATCTTGAAGTTGAATAAGCAATAGAGCAGCATCCGTTGTTGGGAAGCATCCGTAAACTGTTTTCAAAAGTTGCATCTGAACAAGCGATAGATTAACATCCGTTGTTGGGAAGAATCCATAAACTGTTTTCAGAAGTCTTGAGAAGAAACTGAACAAGCGATAGGTTAACATCTGTTACTTGGAGAACCCGTGAACTATTTTTAGAAGTCTTGAAGTTGAGGAGGAACCGGTGTAGGGTTTCGTGATGATGAGCTCGTATAAAACTGCATCTGGATGAATCTGGAATAAGCATCAGAATGTTGCCATGTCTGGGTCACATCTGAACTATTTCTAGAAAGAGTCTCGGAAGATAATGATTTTTTGTCTGTTGACTGATCTTACCTGAAAAGGTAAAGAGTTAGTTGTATGCAATGTCATGATGCATGATGCGATGTATGTTATATGAATGTAAATGAATGCGCATGTAAGCTGGAGAGCTGTCTTGCGGAGGATAGATGAATCCGAGATGGCTGGAGATAAAAGCATCTTGACTGCTGCCGGGAAGAAAAAAATTCTTGGTTGTTGCTGGGGAATAAGGAGCTTGGGTTGTATACCAATCTTCTGGGGAATTCCTGTCTTGAGGAGATCTTCACTAGAGAATCTTCGAATATACAATGAGGAACTGAAAACTGAAAGTCTTCAGATTTGCTTGGGGAATACCAGACCTTCAAACGTCGAGGGGCCTTAGAACCACTTGCGGGGACTTGGAATTTCCTTGGTGACTTGCAGGGTAAGAGAATTTCTGATGATTTCTACTGGGGATTTTAGAACCTGGTAGACTTAAGCTGGGGAGGTAAGACTGAGAATCTCTAGCCTAGTGAGAAGCATCTCTGTGGGGAGAAGGTTCACTAGTCTGGCTCCGTTGGGGATCGATAGCCTGAAGTTTTAGCTCTGCTGGGGATACTGAAACTTAATTCTGAGGGGAATTGAGTTCTGGAGGATTCTCTGGCTGGGGAAATCAGTTTTTTGAGAGAGCTTTCACTGATGAGGATTCTGAAGTCTGACTCTGTTTAGGGAATTAAGTTCTGACAGAGGAATGTGGATTTCAAATCTGCTCGGGATTTCCTTTGAAAGAGTATCAAGATATCCAACTGCACCTTCAACCTATCAGTAATCCTCTTTCTTGATTCATAAGGAAATGACTATGTTCAAATGCATATGCCTATTTAATAAAACATTGGACGTTTCTCAAAATAAAACAATTAGTGCAAGAGAAAAGAAAAAGGAAACGACACAAATTTCTGGGAAAAGTATTTGTATTAACTTTCTATGAGTATATTTGTACAAAGGAGACAATCATCCTAGTAAGAGGATTTCGTCGTAAATATTGAAAGATTTATATAAAAGAAAGATGGCTATGTGAAATAATTCCATGGGATTCCATTCCGCTATAGCCTTCACAACTCTAAATATCTGTCCATTCAATGCTTCGTCTGCCGATGACTGGATTGATCAGAAGCCTGGAACTGGTTGATAAAGAGATTGTCTTTGAAGTGATCCGACGAGACATAGTCATACGCTTTAATTCCCTAACTTTTGCCTGAATCGCCCTTTCGGGTTTTCGATCCACCGGGAAACCCCTTTTTGCCCAAGCCGCCCTTTCGGGTTTTCAACTTGCCGGGTGTACAAATTTTTTGTTTTTATCCCTAATTTTTGCTTGAACCGCCCTTTCGGGTTTTCGGTTCACCGGGATGCCCATTTTTGCCCAAGCCGCCCTTTCGGGTTTTCGACTTGTCGGGTTATTTTATGCGTAGTATCTTTTGACTATGTCTGCGTTCGCAGGGTGCGGCAAATTGTCGCCGTCCATGGTGGTCAGAATCATTGCACCACCAGAAAATATGCTCTTGATCACAAATGGTCCTTCATATGTAGGAGTCCATTTGCCCCTGGGATCACTTTGCGGCAAGATAATCCGCTTGATTACGAGATCTCCGACTTGATACACTTGACGTCTGACTTTCTTATTGAAGGCCTTGATCATCCGTTTTTGATACGTCTGACCATGGCATATAGCAGCGAGTCGCTTCTCGTTGATCAAATTGAGTTGATCAAGTCGGGTCTGAATCCACTCATCTTCATTCAAACCTGTGTCCTTCATAATCCTTAGAGAAGGAATCTGAACCTCCATAGGCAGGACAGCTTCCATGCCATATACCAAAGAAAATGGGGTTGCCCCGGTTGAAGTACGTGTCGTCGTACGATATCCATGTAGAGAAAACGGTAACATCTCATGCCTGTCTTTGTAAGTGACTGTCATTTTCTGAATGATCTTCTTAATGTTTTTGTTCGCAGCTTCAACAGCACCGTTCATCTTCGGCCGATAGGGAGATGAATTGTGATGATAAATCTTGAACTGTTCGCACAATGCGGTGATCATCGTGTTATTCAGATTTGTACCGTTGTCTGTGATGATCCTATCTGGAACACCATACCGTCATATGAGATTTTGCTTGATGAAGCGGGCAACCACATTTTTCGTAACAGAGGCGAAGGAAGCTGCTTCGACCCATTTGGTGAAATAGTCAATGGCAACCAGGATGAAGCGATGTCCGTTGGATGCCATGGGCTTGATCTCTCCAATCATGTCAATGCCCCACATTGCAAACGGCCATGGAGCTGTCAAAACATTGAGAGGAACTGGAGGGATATGGACCTTGTCAGCGTAGACTTGACATTTGTGGCAAGTACGGGAATGTTGATAGCAGTCAGCTTCCATGGTAGACCAGTAATAGCCTGCCCTTAGGATCTTCTTAGCCATTGTATGCCCGCTCAAGTGAGTGTCAAATGTGCCGCTGTGTATCTCAGTCATGATCAACTCTGCTTCAGCTTTGTCTACGCATCGGAGTAATACACAATCATGGCTTCGTTTGTAAAGGATGTCGTTGCTCAGGAAGAATTTGGCAGCAAATTTCCTTAAGAACTTCTTGTCATTTACGGAAGCTCCTTCGGGATAATCTCTAGTCTGGAGATACCTTTTGATTTCATGGAACCAGGGTTGTTCCACTACTTCTTCGGTATTAATCTCGTGACAATGTGCAGGTTCATCCATTCGCTCGATGGTGATTTGGGGAGCCTCATTATCCCAGTTGAGTTTAAACATGAAGGACATTGTAGCTAGAGCATCTGCTAGCTGATTCTCTTCTCGCGGGAAATGCTCGAAGGTAATTTGCTCGAAATGAGGCAACAATGTCAATACATGTTCTTTGTATGGGATAAGATTAGGATGCTTGGTATCCCACTCTCCTTTGATTTAACTGATAACCAAAGCCGAGTCCCCAAATACGATCAAAGATTTGATCCCCAAGTCTATAGCAGCCTTGAGACCAAAGATGCAAGCTTCATACTCAGCCATGTTGTTTGTGCAGCTGAAGCAAAGTCGGGCCGTGAAAGGTGTGTGACAACCTTCCGGGGAAATGAGTACCGCACCGATACCGTTTCCAAGTGCATTTGAAGCACCATCAAAGTACAGGGTCCATCGGGATCCCTTTTCGGGTCCGTCATACGGTCCGTTACTTTCAATGTTGTCCAAATTCATGATGTCCTCGTCTGGGAAGTCAAATCTCATGGGTCGATAATCTTCGATAGCTTGATGAGCCAGATGGTCAGCTAGTACACTCCCTTTTATAGATTTTTGAGTGGTGTACTGGATGTCATACTCAGTTAGGATCATTTGCCATCTAGCTATTCTTCCAGATAAAGCGGGCTTTTCAAAGATATACTTGATAGGATCCATTTTAGAAATCAACAAGGTAGTATGAGTCAACATATACTGCCTTAGTCGGCGAGCTACCCATACCAAAGCGCAGCAAGTTTTCTCGAGCAGTGAGTAGCGAGTCTCACAGTCGGTAAACTTTTTGCTAAGGTAATAAATAGCATGCTCTTTTCGACCAGACTCGTCATGCTGGCCCAAAACACACCCCATTGAGTTATCCAAGACGGTCAGATACATGATCAATGGTCTTCCTTCGACGGGTGGCATCAGAATAGGAGGTTCTAGCAAATACTCCTTGATCTTATCAAAAGCAGCTTGGCAATCGTCGTTCCATTCGACTACCTGATCTTTCTTTAAGAGTTTGAAAATTGGCTCACAGGTAGAAGTCAGATGAGAGATGAATCTGGCAATATAGTTCAAGCGCCCCAAGAACCCTCTAACCTCCTTTTCAGTACGGGGAGCAGGCATCTCTTGTATTGCTTTCACTTTTTCTGGATCGACTTCAATGCCTTTGTTGCTTACAATGAATCCTAGAAGTTTACCAGACCTAACTCCAAAAGTGCACTTACTTGGATTCAGCCTGAGTTTGTATTCTTTCAACCTGGCAAACAACTTTTCTAGATGTTCAAGGTGCTCCTCCTCTGTTTGTGACCGAGCTATCATATCGTCTACGTAAACTACAATCTCATGATGTATCATATCATGAAACAAAGCTACCATGGTGCGTTGATAAGTTGCCCATGCGTTCTTCAGTCCGAACGACATCACCTTGTAACAGAAAGTGCCCCATTGCGTGACAAAAGTTATTTTCTCCATATCCTCGGGGGCCATTTTGATTTGATTGTAGCCCGAGAATCCATCCATGAAGGAAAACACTTTGTGCTGAGCTGTATTGTCGATTAAAATGTCAATGTGTGGAAGTGGAAAATCATCTTTGGGGCTGGCCCTATTTAAATCCCGGTAGTCCACACACATCCTGACTTTGCCATCTTTTTTAGGTACTGGCACGATGTTAGCGACCCATTGAGGATAAGATGTAACAGCCAGAAAGCCAGCGTCGAATTGCTTCATCACTTCTGCTTTGATCTTTTCAGACATGTCAGGCCTCATTCGGCGGACTTTTTGCTTGATCGGTGGACAATCCTCTCTTGTGGGGAGACGGTGAACCACAATGTCTGTGTCTAAACCCGACATGTCTTCATAAGACCAAGCGAAGATTTCAACATACTCATTTAACAACTATATCAGGCGCTCCTTGACACTTGGTTCCAGATTGGCACCCACTTGTACCTCCTTCCGGTCTTCCTCGGTTCCTAAGTTGACAGTTTCCAATGACTCTTCGTGAGGTAAGATGGCCCTTTCCTCTTGCTGTAGAAGTCTGGCTAGTTCCCCTGGTACTTCATAACCTTCGTCATCTTCATACTCGGCTTGATTGACCAGATCTTCAGAGTTATTGAAGGATGTAGCAGAATAGTCACCCATGGAATCCAGAGTGGATGGGTACCTGCATTTGTGAGTGTGGGTGTGTGTAAGGGATAGCCATCCTTAAACAAAAATGCAAAAGGAAAGAAAATGACCACAACAGTTTATCAAATGAAAAACGTCCAATGAATCATTAAACATGGCATATGGATATGAAAATAATCAAAACCCTTACAAATGGACCTACATGCCCCGGGCAAGGCATGAGGTAAAAAGATAGTGTACGGATTGTTCGAAAATAAATATTACAGACCAAAAGGAAATGTTTGACAGATAAATTACTGATGAATAAAAGTGATGGGGACAAAGTCTTTTGCCTCCCAGTTGCATAATCCTCCTTTGATAGTTGGGTAAATCCACTCTTCGATGCTGCTATCTTCGTCTTCATCCTCTAAGGCGTTGATTCCGTAGGGAGAAATTTTGATTGGCGCTCTTTCAATATTCGAACGGCGCATAGCTTTCTGGCCCGCGGCAGTGAACCCTAATCCAAATTTGTCTGTTTTATGTGGAATATCAGGCAACTGCCCCCATGCTGAATTCTTCCCCTCCTTTATTGCGGCCTTTGCGTCTTCCAGAGATGCCATCCTGGCCATCTGCTTTGGTACTTCAGCTACCAACTTTGCTACTGTTATCTCAGGAGGGACCTCTTCGAAATGCTGGAAAGGCGTCTCAATGAACTCACCCTCTACCTCCATATACTGGAAGGAGTTCAGGTGGCTGATCATATACTCCTCTTCACCATGGACAGTTATGATCTTTCCCTTGACAGGATACTTCAACATTTGATGTAAGGAAGAGGTGACTGCCCCGGCATTGTGTATCCAAGGCCTACCCAACAAGCAAGAGTATGACGGACGAATGTCCATCACATAGAAAGTAGATTTAAACACCTCAGTACCCACCTTGATGGGAATATCAACCTCCCCATGGACCATCCTCTTTGAACCATCGAAAGCTCTGACAACAATATCACTCGGCTTCAGCTCTAACCCTTCACAATCTAGTCGGTCCAAAGCTTTCTTAGGCAGTACATTCAGCGATGAACCAGTGTCGACCAAGACATGTGCGAGAGTAGTTCCTCGGCACTCTACTGAAATGTGAAAAGCATCATTGTGGTTTCTACCTTTAGGAGTTAGGTCGGCATCAGAGAAACCTAATCCATTGTCCGCAGTAAGGCTGGCCACGCAATTTTGGAATTGATCTGCAGAGGTTTCCTGGGGCACATGGGCTGCCTTTAGGAATTTTATCAAAGCTTTGGCATGCGCTTCTGAGCAAAGTAGTAGTGCCAACATGGAGATCTTTGAGGGGGTTTGCCCCAGTTGTTCTACCACATCGTAATCACTCCTTTGGATTATCTTCAAGATCTCTTCCATTTCTTTCTTGGAGGTTTCCGGGATGACCAAGGGTTGAGCCCTCGTCCTGACGAGCTCAACTTGGGTTCCCTTACCTTTATCAGCAACGGTAGGAGGGACAATACTAGGAATAATAACATCTTCGATCAATGGGGTTCTAGCAGAGAGTTTTATTGGTGCAGGAATAACCTTGTCAGCAGATGAGGGTCCAAAGATTGCTCTTGGAGGGGCAATCTCTGGAGAAAATATTCTCCCGCTCCGGGTGATTTTTCTTGTGCCCGCAATGTTTCTAATGCTGGCTTCTTCCTCATCCGAGCTTCCTTCAGTTATTTAAATTTGTTTAATACCATGGTAGTAGACGTCACCGCCGTAGTTCCATGGTATTGACTTCTCAGAAATGTAGGGGACAGGCCCTGACATTGTTATCTTCAAAGGAACAGATTTCGTAGCTGGTGTAATCTTAACAGGCTTTCTGACGGCCTTGGAAAGATTGGCGTGAATGGTTATGATTGAGACATCTTCAGTATGGGTTGGAATAGCAGAAACTTTTTTAAACAAAATTTTTCTACTGTCCATTAGGCCTTGGATGCCTTTCTTTAGTAACGGACAATCAAACGGCAGAGAGTAACACCAGTAGCAATCTTCTTTACATCCCGGGAAAATCCCGGCCTTTAACAGATTCAACTTGATGGTTAGCAACGGAGTTATCAGATCATTGACATCAGCAACATACAAATCTTCTTCAATGGCATTGACATTTCGACCGTGCTTCGGCATTGGAGCAGATATCACGTTCGGCTTCTCTGGAGCGTCGAACTCCACCTCCTTCGCCTCTATCAGGTCTTGGATTTTATGCTTGAGTGCCCAACAATCGTTGGTGTCGTGCCAGACACTGTCAGAATGGTAGGCGCATTTAGCATTAGGATGATAATGCGGAGAGGACATATTCACATTTTTTGGTGCCTCTTTGATAGTGGCGAGATTCAACTTTAACAGATGGGGAAGCACTTGCGCTGGCGTTATATTAATGCGGGTGAACTGTCGTTGTGGCCGTTCCACCCGTTGTTGATTTGGTCTGGACTGGTTATAGCGAGGCTGCTCACTTGAAGGGTTTTGAATCATTACGGCCCCCACAGTTGGCCGACGTTCAGTCTTCCCTGCTCTTCTCTGATAGTATACCACAGCCGTTTCCTTCTTGAAAGGCTTCTTCTCAACACTTGCAGCGGCACCCTTCTGAATCTTCCCTGACTTGATGCCAGCTTCTATTCTCTCGCCTATTAAGATTAAATCGGTAAACCCCACAGAAGAGTTACCAATTAGATGGTTGAAAAATGGACCAGACAGGGTCCCTAGAAACATGTCAACAAGTTCACGGCCGGTTAAAGGAGGTTGCACCCTGCCAGCCAAATCCCTCCATTTTTGTGCATATTCTTTGAATCCTTCGCTTGTTCCCAGTGACATACCCTGAAGTTGGGTACGCGTGGGAGCAAGGTCAGAATTATACTGATATTGTTTGTAAAAGGCGGTGGCCAAGTCTCCCCAGTTTCAGACGCTGGTTCCCTCTAGCTGATAGAACCACTCCAGTTGAGCCCCAGAAAGGCTGTCTTGAAAGAAATGGATCTAAAGGTTCTTATCTGCCGTATAAGGTTGGATCTTCCTTACGTAGGACCTGAGATGCATTTTTGGACAGGACAGCCCGTCATACCTCACAAAAACTGGAACTTTGAACTTTGGGGGAATCACAATCCCGGCAACTAAACCCAAGTCTTCGAAATCCAAACCCGGCACTCTCTGTAGCTCCATGGCTGCCAACCTGTCTTCTAAACCTTTGTATTTATCATCAGCCGGAGGGTATTGTTGATCAGAGTAGTCTTCATCCTCTTCAGCCTCCTCTTCTTCCATATCGGACTCGGAAGGTACCGCAGCCGCACCCCCTTTACTGGTTCCTTCCTCAGAAGTAGGAGGAAATTCAAGCACTCTTCTGGCTTCTCCTTCAAATCTTCTCCCTAAAGTAGCCACCCCGAGTCTCTTTTTCTTCTTTTTCACTGGGTCCTTATTCCCCAGTAGGGTCTTTAGATCCTCCTGACCCTTAGCCAAGGTCATCAGGAGCTGCTAAAACTGTGCATTTTGAGCCTGCAAGTCTTTGACTGTTTGCTCGAGATCCATCCTACTGAAATAAATAGCAGACAGATAAGGAAACCTGGCGTGAGACCTGCTTATGCACATGATGAATGGTATGCTTATGTATGCAATGCATTCAAGGATTTAGAATGTTCAAAATTGTTGCAAACAAAAGAGAACGCACGTCATATTAATAAGAAGAAATTTGCCAGTACATAAATGCCCCATGGGCCAAATATTACAAAAACTTCTCAAGGTAAAAAGACGTTGCGCATCCTCTTTGGCGCGATGTAGGTGTTGAGAGTCTCTTCCTCATGGAGTCGGCGGGTAAGCTCTAGAACCTTCTTCTCGCTGGCGTAGAAGCTGGCTTCAAAAGTGTTTCGTTCCTCCTTGAGCTGAATCCAACTCTTTTGCATTTCCTCCCACGATGTAGGCATGTCAGGATATAGGATGGTGTAGGGAACCTCTCCTTACTTGACGGGCTCTTTAATCACATGGAGAACATGAGGATAAGGCATCATTAGACTCTAGGCTCGGGCTCGTACCCACTTGAGATAAGGCTCAAGAGGGATGGAGTTCTTGTGCCCCAGTGTCTTGCTATCAACCTTGTTGGGCATCCTCCAAGCTCTGATGAATTTTTGGCGAAGTCCTTGCTCATCATTGTCGAAGTCAAAAACTAGGTCAGGAATCAACATGTCGTGAGGGCCATCCCTCCGTGCATATCCAAATTGCCTCAAAGCTAGGCAAGGGTTGTAGGTAATGCCCCCTCTAATGCCAAGTAATGGAACATTAGGGAACTCTCCACAACGATCGACGATGATGACATTTTCTCTGGACCGAGAACACCAATATACATCAGAGTGAGTAAGAGTCATCAATCGTTGGGACCACCTCGAGCCTTGGTCATTCTTCAAGACAGATTGGGGAAGGTGCGAAATAAACCACCTTGCAAGGAGAGGAGTATAGCACATGAGAACACCCCTCTTTCTCATTGTTCGTGTGTAAAATGAGTGAAGAATGTCCCCAAGCAATGTTGGTATTGGATTTCTGGATAAGAAGATTTTGACGGCATTGACATCTACCAGCTGGTCAGGATTTGGGAACAAGACCAACCCATAGATAAGGAGTGCGACAATTTCTTCAAAGGCTTGTAGGTCCAATGAATTCCAACATTCTTGTGCCTTCTCAAACAAGAATTTTGCTAAGAATCCTTTGACGCCGCTTCTGGTTTCCCAATGCCCCTTGATGTCAGATGGTTGTAGATGTAATGCTCGAGCAACATCTTCCGGCTTTGGTTCCTTTTCCGTACCGTTGAAGGGTAGTTGATTAAGGATAGGGATTCTTAGGAGTTGAGAAAACTCCTCCAAAGTGGGCACCAACTGGTAATCGGGGAAAGTGAAGCAGTGATGAAGAGGGTCAAAGAACTGGAATAACACTTTCAACATGTCCTCTTCAATGTTGGTGTTGACTAAGATGAGCAGTCTACCATGTCTTTCACTGAAGGGCGAGCTTTCCGGAATCCTTGATGTGAGCTCCTTGAGTTGAGGAGGGATTCTCACAAGGTTGACTTGGATGGTTTTTCTTCGAAGAATTTCCATGACCTACAAAACAAGAACAAAGATGAAGATCTAAACCCTTGAAATGGTTAGTGAATGCATATGATGCTTTATGATGTATGCACAAACATATGTACAAGCAAATCACGCCAAACCCTAGTTTCAGGCTTGCATGGGGTTTCATAGGTAAGTACCCTCTTGAGTGTAGTTGGCTTAAAAACCTGTCCTATAAATAGTAACCGGGTTCTAAGGAGCTCAATATCATTGGATTGTTTTCATCGTTCATGGTTTTGGTTTAGCCACTTAACTAGCGACCAAAATATTCCAAGAAAACAACCCTCAATGAGTGTAGTATCGAGTATCTACCAACTTCGGACTGCACCAAAGCCGGTCATCTCACTACCCCTAATAAAAGGCCAAGATGGTCAAGTAAGGTTCTAGGTCATTAGTGCTTAGTGACATCACTCAGCGGCCCCGTACTCTCCTTGATTGAACTCAAGGGTTACCGGTACTCACAAATATGTCGCACTAATATAGCTATTGCTTCAACTGTGTCGGTATACCCCGCACAGTTTCCACAACGTATTGCTATCTATGAATGTTTCCCCAAATCCGGGTGTAGGATTGCAAACCCAAACAAGAGAGCCAAGATATAAAGCAATCAAATCAAACAATTAGTCATGCAAGAGGGTGATCTAAGCCCTAAGGTTACTCCACTTTTAAACAACTCCCCAGCAGAGTCGCCAGTTTTGTGATGCGGTGGGAGAACTGACTAGGGTTTTGCGTTTGTTTTCGCAAATGTTTCGGTTGAGCAAGAGTCGCCACCGACTTTTTATTTTATCCTAAAGGAAAGGTTTAAAAAGCACAACAAAAACCTTTGAGATATTTCGTGGGTTCGGGGAGTAGATTATAGAAAGGGAAGGTATTAGCACCCTTTCTATCCATGGTTATCCATGGGCTCTTAGTTACTTGCTTAGATCAACTTGCCTTGATTTTTAATTGTTTGAAATGGTGCTTTGTGCGTGGTTTTGAAAATGTTTTGAAAAAAGATGCCTTGTCTAGGCTACCCTTGTAACAATTCTTTACTCGAATGTTTTACAAAAGGTGTTTGTCTTTTTGAAAAGATGTTTCAAGGTTTTTGAAAGTTTGTTTTGAAAGTGTTTGTGAAGTGTGGTTTGAAAAATAGGCAAGTGTTTTTGTTTTGCAAGTTGACAAGTACTTAAGAGCTATCTACCCTAAAGTTCTCAAAGATTTTTGCTATGTTTTAACCCTTTTAACAATTTTGTTCCACCATTGCATTTGGTGGACAATCTTGTGTTAGGATGTGAAAGGGACGGGCGCGGGTCATTGTTTAGACCATAATTGCAACGGTGCCAAGTATCTTTGGGCAATTTTCCTTTAAGGGACTTGATCATTTTTTAGGCAACTTTCGAAAGCGTCATCGAGGGACTATGATCATTTGATTGTTTTGTTTTGCCCAAAGAGACCTAACATGCAATATGGCCCATTATTGAAGGCAACAAGTGGAATACCCTAGGGGTGCAAGTGTGATTAGTGTTGTCCATTTTCATGCTTGTTTATCTTGAATTAGGTCAAACTATTCTAGTTAATTGATTTGCATACAAACCCTAATTCTAGCATGGTATATTTAGAAAACTTTAAAGTGCGAAAAATAAAGTTCCTAAGTTATTACAACACAATATATGGGAAGGGGGGTACAAATGTTCAAATGGGGGGTATTTTGACAAGGAATTTAAACCTAACTATTACATCAAAATTGAATTATACAAATTAATTAATATACAATAATTAAATAAAAAGGGAATAAATATGCAAGATGCAAAAATGTTTTTTATATGTATGAAAAAAAGTGTTTTTTATATGTCAAATAAACAAAATAAAAAGTATTATTTTTTTGGAGTTTTTATGTATTTAGGGCAAAACCCTAATTTATTAATTAAAAGGTATTAATTGTTTAATATATACAATATTCATTAGTTATGTACAAAAATAAAATAAAAATAAAGTATATTTGTAAAAAAGGTTTTTTTAATATTAAATATTAATAAGAATAAAAATGAATATATTTTGTATTTTTGTCCTAAATATTCTAATAAATATATATGTATTTGTATTATTTACTAAATATATATTATATATACAAAATAATAATATTTAATATTTATAAAAAAAAGTATATTTTATATAAAATATTTTCAGAAGATAAAATAAAATAAAAATTAGAAAATAAATGTGTTTGCATTATTTTTTTTAGTTATTTTAAATAATAGTATTTATATATTATTTATGTACAAAACTAAATAAAGACTAATAAATATCAAAATAAATGCAAAAAATGTGGAAAAAATGATTTTTATATTTTTTCATACTCAAATAAAAATATAGAAATAAAATCAAAAGGAAAAAATGGAAAATGATAAGTAAAAATCAAAATGGGCCAGGGGGGTTCAAAAGTAAAAACATGGTGTGAAAAGGAAAAACATTCCAGGCCCAGCCCAGAACCTATCTTCTTCAACCTCCAGCAAACCTTGTTCAAAAAACGCGCGCTTTGTACATGGATTCAAACATCCTGATTCCTGGACTTTTAATGAAAACTCACAACACAAAAAATGTCAAGCATCTTCTCACGAGTTCATACATATAAAGAACATGATTTAACTCTCAGAAATGAGAGAGAATTTCTTCTCCCCCAATTCTTGACCTAGTTTTTGTTCCAAGTTCAGACATCAAATTCTCATAGCACACATAACATAAATGAAAACTAATTATATGGGCATGTTCAGGGCTATGAATGTGACATAATTTCTTCACAAACCTAAAGCTAACAATGCCTGGATAGAGAGATAGAAGTCCATGAAATTACCTGTTCAGTTGGAATCGTATCTGATGATGGAGGTGGTTTCAATGCAAGGTGATGATTGGTACAACTTCCTTGATGTCCAGGGATGCTATTCCAAGCTTTACTTTGTTTGGAAACCAAGAGAATCGTGTTATGGAACTTCAACTGCAAAACAGAAAAATGAAAATGGTGATGTTGATTGGGAGTGTTACAGGTCGTGTTTGAGGCTTGGAATAGTTTCAAGGGATGATGTGGGATGTGTTTGAAGTGATTTTAGCAAGAATGCATGAAAGGATTGAGCTATGGAACTCAATCTGCAGCAGGTACCCTATTTGGGCAGTTTGAGGGTGATTCTGTGTTTGAGAAGGCAATGGGGATGGTTAGCTCGTGTTTTAGCTTAGGGTTGATGATTGGAAAGTGTTTGATAACTTTGCTTAAGGTCTGGTTCACAGGAATGAGAGTTGTGTATTGTTATGCTATGTTTCTTCAACTTTAAGCAACAAAGTGTCCACTTGAGTTTTAGACTGATAGAGGCCCCCCTAATGTGCTGCTAACCTTCCCCTTGATCAGTGTGTTTTGTTCATAAACTTGTGCCAAAAGGATTTGCACTGTACTTGCTTGGATTGCTAATTGACATAAAGTTCTACTTTTGCAAAAATGGACATTATGCTTTTTCTATTTTGGGACTAAACCTTTATGTAATGCTTGAACACATAAAATATGGTCTTGGCACAATGAGTTAGCATTAAATTTATGAGTGTAAATGGGATATAGGACCTGTAATCAAGAAATGCAAGCTGAGTTTAAAATTGCCTAAGTGTATGAACATGTAAATTGGTCATAACAAAAGTGAGTTTTTCCCAACTTTCCAAATTCGATTCTCCCTAACCATGAGGTTGTTTGATGAGTTCTTTGACATTTTGGAAAGCTTGGAATGTGTACTACAATCCATATTTGAAATGCAAATTGAAATTCCAAGTGGAAGTATGTGAAAAATGGTCTTGAAGTTAGGCAAAAATCCTGCCTAAAATGGTTCAAAATTTCTCTAAGTTAAGAATGGTTTGGTACCCTTGTTCCAAAAATTGTAACTTGAGATACAAGCTTCCTTTGGGAAAACTTTGTGAATAAAAGTTGTAGAGTTTTCAATGGACTACAACTTTCATGTTTTGACTTTTGCTTGAATCCAAATGAATCTTGGTGAGAAAGTGGGACAAAGTTAGGAAAAAATTAGGGTTTTTCATAAGAAAAATTCTAAGTTATGAAAAATCTTCATTTCAAACCCTAATTTGCAATTCTTGATTTCTTGATGAACAAGTTTCATGATTTGGCATGTTTTGATGAAAAATGAATCTTGACACTTGATTTTTGACCAAAAAGTCAAAGTTTGACTTTTCAGTATACAGTCAAAATGATCAATTGACTGGAAAATTCAACTGTCAATCTTGTGCATTTGGGATCTTTTGAACTTGTTGAGTATGTCAAGACAATTCCATGGGGTCCTTGAGTCCATATGTGAGCTTGGTTTGCCATTGGCTAGGTCAAACAGTCAAAAATTGCCTTTGTGCAGTCAAAACCCTAAAAATGACCATTTTGCCCTTTTGGTGATCTGATCAAATTTCTTGTGGAATTGTGATCCAAACTTGATCAAATGGTCCATGTGAGTTCATAATGTTGATGTGGGTCAATTTTCATGAGATTTGACTGTCAATTGGCCATAGTTGACTTTTTCCCCAATACAGTTGATTTCTAGGTCAACTGTCCAATTGACTGGGCAAAATTTGGAATCAAGACTTGAAACTTGGTATGGATAAACTTGGGAGTCCAACATGAAGCATGAAAGTCATCTTAGGCATTTTAGGTCAAAATATCTCTGTTCAAACACAAACCCTAATTTGGGTCAACAGTGCAAGGAGAAGTCTTGAGCAGAGGAAACCCTAACTGGATCTTGAGCTCCAAGGGTCTTGTGATGAGAAAATGTTGAGAAAAAGGGAGGGCAAATTTTGGGGTACAACAGAAACCTTTAATCAAAACCTGGGGCAGGGTAGTCTCTCAATTATTTCAAACACGCGTTTAGATGCAAACTCTAATCTCGTAATACGACAGATGACATCAAAAACATTCCTCTGGAATCAAAATACAGTGATGGTTCCCTACCAAATAGGCAATCATATCTCTCAAAAAAGAAAAGCCCACTAAGTCAAAACCTACAAAGGAGACTTAAGAAAAACTGGGGCATCCCGCTGATCGTAAACAAGAGCAGTCATGCAAAAATTAAGGATAGCAAATCAAAAGAAAGAGGTCACTACAAATCCTCAATAACATGAAAAATGTTGCAAGAAATGACTGCCTTCTGATAAACTAAACTTGTCTGAACCATCACCAAAACGTCATTCCAGACTCAATTAGAGTTCAGACGCATAATTAACTATGTTTAGGACTGAAGAAAATCACGAAGAGCGGGTGGGTGAAAATACACTTTGAGCCTTTATCCTTTGTTTCTTAAACCGTTAACCAAGCCATGCTACAACCCTTAAAAAGTCCTAATTGAAGCATGGGTTAGTTCAAAAGCATACTGTTACAAAAGGTATCCCGACTCCTATAAGGGCTTACTCAAAATCCTGAGTTGAATTTTTGTCACAAAAACTTCTTTACTTGCTAAAACGCATTTTAAAAATTTCAAGACAAGCACAAGCTTTGCATTATTTGAATATCGCTGTTTGCATATGGCTATTTGTTTGACAGTAGAGAAATTCACACAACGAATATCCACTGAACGAAATCTCTCTCAGTGAACAAAATCACTTCAAGTGGGATGACACTTCCAATGACAAATCTCTTATCAACAAGGGGGCATGACATGTCACTATCCAGCACACCTGGGGCAGTCCAGTCAAGATTCCAAGAAATCTCTCAAGGAATGCAAAATAACCAGGGGCAGGTGTCCATCTCCATTACTTTGGGAATTGAACACCAATCTCAGCAAAGGGTTACGTACAGTCAAATATTTCCTGGCAGTGCCACAAACACTCGCTACTAGGGGCAGTGACAAATCCCCCTAAATTCTTCTCATAGGATGATTCCCCAGCCAGATTTTCAATCTCTGAAAACCTCTTCCCAACTGAGTCGACTTCAAGAATCCTCGAGGATTTTTGCCAGTGAAGTCGCCGCCTCTCTAACAGACTGAGCAACAAGGTTTATTTCCCCAACAAACGACGGGAATCCCATGTGAAAACATTCTAAGCAAAGTTTAAAGACACACCTACTCTTCGACAGCAATCCGGAATTTAATAACTCCCTGACACTTGTCAATGATTTATTTTCCAAGACAATATTATATTTCAACAACATTCATAACATATGCGTACAAAATACATATAGCACAAATCTCATTTATTTTGAGAACATCATTACGCAATGCATACATCATGACATTTCATACAACTAACTCTTTACCTTTTCAGGAAAGATCAACCAACAGATAAAGTTCATCATTCTTTTGAGGTAGCAGTCGTCCAAGATTCCTTCATCATCCTGCTGAGGTAGTAATCGTTAAAGATTCCTTCATCATTATTTTGAGGTAGCAGTCGTTCAAGATTCCTTCATCACCCTACTGAGGTAGCAGTCATCAAAGATTCCTTCATCACCCTGCTGAGGTAGTAATCGTTCAAGATTCCTTCATCATCATTTGGAGTAGTAATCATCTCAAATTCCTTCATCGTCTATTTGGAGTAGTAATCATCTCAGATTCCTTCATCATCTGTTTGGAGTAGTAATCGTCCAAGATTCCTTCATCGTCCTTTGGAGTAGTAATTATCTCAGATTCCTTCATCATCTATTTGGAGTAGTAATCATCTCAGATTCCTTCATCATATGTGTGATACGGTGGCAGAACCGACTGTTAATACTGGTTTGTGTTTTTTGTTTGCAAAATGTCGCGGTAAGCAAGAGTCGCCACCGACTTTTATTTTATCCAATCAGGAAAAGGAAAAAGAACAGAAAAAACCTTTTTTGAGATGTTTCTGAGTACGGGGGGTAGATTATAGAAAGGGAAGGTGTTAACACCCTTTCTATCCATGGTTTTCCATGGGCTCTTAGGTACTTGCTCATTTTTTAAATTGCTTGTGTGTGCTTGTTTTGAAAAAAGTTTTACTTCGTGATAACCCTTGTATCAGTCCTCAAGGGTGTGACAAAGTTTGTTTTGAAAATTTGTTTTGCAAGGTGTTTGTGTGAAAAGTTTTGTTGAGCAAGTACTTAAGATTCTACCTACTCGAAAAAAGATTGTTCGTTCTCGTTTCCTTTAGACGGTGCTATCCTACTATTAATGAGTAGGTAGCCCCGTCGTTGGAGTTTGTAAGGGACGTTCGAAAGGGACAAGTACAGTCACCAGAGCAATGGGTAGGAAACCTTAGTAGTAACCCTAGAGTCTCAAGATCTTTCTGAGGCAACATTCAAATGGGACATTTGATCTTTTAGACAGGAGGGCGACCACTAAAATCTCATATGCTTAAGGACTGTTTACTGAAGGCAACCGAAGTGAGGCAAACCCTAGGAGTGAATATGCGCATGTGTTATTTTTCAGTTAATTAGTCTTTACACATTAGGTGATCTACCATTTTAATTTTCAAGCATCTTTCCATACAATCCTATTAACCATGCATCTAACAGTTAAATATTTGCAGAAATTTAAAGTGCGAGAAAATAAACCTAGCTATTACAAGGCTTCAGGGAGGGGGATTAATTACATAACCAAAAATCAGGGATTAAACGGTAAATGAAAACCCTAATTTAAAGCTATTACAAACCCAGGGCAGTTACAAAATTATAAATAGAAAAGTAATCAAAACGCGCGGCGAATTAAATGCGAGGACGATAATTAATAACTTAAAACCCTAATTGAGAGAAAAAGTAATTTTTTTGTGCATTTTTATTTGAGAAAACAATTTAATTGCAAATTAATTAAACCCTCATTTCTAATTGTTTTAATTAAAAAAAGAAATTAAATTAACCTAATTTTCTAATTAAATTAAATTAATTAAAGAAATAAATATTTTATGAGAAAAATGATTTTTGTGGTTTTTTTTGTGGTTTTTTTAATTTTAAAAAAATATTTTGTGTTAATTAAAAAAAGAAAATGATTAATGAAATAAATAAAGAAATAAAAAAATTGAAAAAAGAAAGAATTGGGCCTGTGCTAAATAATAAGGTTGAGGGGTGCATTGCTGGAAAACATCTTGGCCCATTAGTGCTGAAGCCCAGTCAGCGCTGGATTATGTGTGACGTTGACTTGAGGGTGCATCATGGTCCTTCGTTGTTAAGCGCTAGATCTGGCTGAGTGATGCATCAAGTGGCTGGACGCTGGGAGTGTATGGAAGGTGCTTGAAGGATTGATGTACTAGATATATGGATAGAAATTGAGAAAATAATGAAAATGGCTTGGACCTGGGATCGAACCCAAGTCCTTAAGCTTACCACTGAATGCCCTTGCCAGCTGCGCTGCTGTGACTAGTTGTTAGAACAGTGAAAGCAAAAGATAATATGCAAAACAAGGTAAGTGAATCAGAAAATGCGCGAGATTCAAATGACCCAATGGTTGGCTGCCACATATCTTCTTCTTCCTGGAACTGTCGCGTTAGACATCACATCTATACCTACAAACACCTTCCGTCGCTATAAGCCTGCAATGTCTCAAAACATAATACAAGCATGATAAATCACTTATGAATACATTGATCAATTCGTTTTGACCTCACGAACACAATGGCACCCTTTATTTAGGCTAATTTAACTTGTGGATAAAAACCCTAAAAGGAACGTGAAAACCCTAGCAATGGAAATTACACATAGATACGTCAAAACTTCAATTAAACTATTCAGTCAGCTTGCAAATATGTCAAAGATCACAAATATGTCAATTAAATGTACTAATAATGCAGGAATTACAATAATCGATTTTGAAAAAGTGGGCGAACCGTATGAGTTATAGCTCGTGTTTCTGGATGCTCCAAGCCTTGCAAATGATTGGGATAGCTTCAGTGCACGCCCAGGATGCAATTGCTGGCCTCAAATTGCTTTGAAAGGTCCTGTGGAGTGAAAACCGAGTCACACTTTTTGTCAAGATTTTTGAGTTTGTTCTTGCTCTTTCACAACTGCCAACCCTTCTTTTATGCTTTGTATTTGATCATTATATATGCTAGAATGAATTAGGGTTGCAAAACAAATTGAATCTTGAAGTTTTGATAAGATTTGATTTGATTCTTTAGCCAGATGCAAACTTTCCAAATTGAGCCAAATTATCCCATTTTTATACCAATCATGCTTGATTCGATTTGGTCTTGATATCTCTGCATAATTTGATTGAGATCCTATCCAAAAATCAAATCAAAACATATATTTGCTATTATTTACCAATTATTTGATTTAATTCAATTTTTAATTAATAAAAAATTATAATAAAATGGAAAATGAAGCAAATAACATGTGGATAAGTAATTGGGTCGTGGACCATGTTATAAGTGAGGTGCAATCATGAAATGCTAGGCCCATTTGGTAAAAAATGCATTTTTGAGCATATTTGACTTTTGGCAATTTTGCAAAAAAGGTCAACTTTGACAAGGCATATCTCTTCCAATTTTAACCCTAGAGAGGTGTTCTTGGACTTTTTAGAAAGCTTATTATGTCCCCTAAGCAACCCTTTTGGTCTCATTTCAATTGGATCTTCCATGTTCATGTAAGAAGCTTTGACCCAAAAGGTGTTTTTGTTAACTTTTCAAAAAGACCTATAATATAGAAATTCATATCTTTTGATAAGTGTATATTTTGAACTTGTGGGATGAAGATGAATTGTAGGGAATTCCATCTTCTTCAAAATGAGCCTTGGATGGAAAAATTCTGATAAAGTATGTGGAAGTTATGATTGGTCAAAGTTTGGTTGACTTTTTCCTAAGAAACCCTAATTTAGCAACTTGTGGGTTTTGATAAATTTGGGGCATTCCTTGAAGAATCATGATCAACCCTTGATCAAATGATGAAAGTCACTTCAAAATGTTGATGTTGACCAAAAATCTTGAATTTTGACTGTATGTGGGCCACAATTGACTTTTTGACCTAATACAGTCGATTCTCAAGCATCTGAGCAGTTGACTGAGCAAACTTCTTGTGCAGTGCTTGAAATTTGACATGGAGGGTCTTGAGAACATATCAGGACCATGGAGAGCATATGAGGTCTTTGGAGTTCACCTATATTGATGAAAATAGAAACCCTAATTTGAGACACACTGTCTTAGGAGAGAGTTTGTCTGGTTAACTCTTGGGCAAACTTAAGCAAATTGAGGATCTCTAGGAGTATGTATCGAGTAAAATGAGAGGGAAAATTTTGGGGTACAACAATATGTTTGGATTATCAATCGTCCAAGATCCCTCCATCATCCTTTTGGAGTAGTAATCGTCCAAGATTCCTTCATCATCCCGCTGAGGTGGTAATCGTCAAAGATTCCTTCATCATCTTTTTGGAGTAGTAATCGTCCAATATTCCTTCCTTATTCAACACTCATTCAAATAAAGTCCAAATACGATCCAGGTTCGGATGTCATTTTGTCAATCAAATACGATCTAGATACAATCACCTTCAAATGACATACTTAAGCCCATCTCCAACAATTATCCATCATTTCTCCAAATGGCATCTTTTAAGCACATTCCCTACACAATCAACCACCACATCATCGGGTGCAAATTTCTGGGCACTCTAGTGTTCAACCATCTTCCACCTTCAAGTCACGAATGACAGATTTTCCAATCTAACTCTTCAAGCGTAAGAAGATTGAGCAGGGGCAGCTGTTGTACCCCAAAATTTGCCCTCTCATTTCTCAAAGGATCGCCCTGGACCCTCAGGTTTGTTCCTGTGAAATGGTGGGAGAACTGACTTGAAGGTTTTGCGTTTGATCGCAAATATTGTGGTTAGCAAGAGTTGCTACCGACTTTTCTTTTATCTAAAAGGAAAGGTGAAAAAGCATATGAAAGACCTTTGAGATTGTTTCTTGAGTTCGGGGGGTAGATTATGAAAAGGGAAGGTATTAGCACCTTTTTCATCCATGGTTTTCCATGGGCTCTTAGTTACTTGCTAGATCACTTGCTTTTGTTTGAAAAATGTGCTTTGTGTGGTTTTTTAAAGTATTTTGAAAAGGCGCCGTCATTTAGGCAAACTTTGTAATGATTCTTGTTCGTAAGAATGTATACAAAATGTTGATCTTTTGAAAATGTTTCAAATTTGAAAGATGTTTTTGAAAGTGTTAGTGTTGGTTTTGAAAATAGCAAGGATGTTTTGTTTTCAAATTGAGCAAGTAACTAGGAACATTTTACCTACTCAAAAGTCTTTCATGTTTATTTACTTTTTCCTTCAATATTGTTATCTTACCATTGATTTGGTAAGCAACCCTATCTTTGGATGTGAACGGGACGGGCGTGGGTCATCGTATAACCATGATTAGCAATTTTGCAAGGTATCTTAGCATCTTTTTCTAGGGACTAAGATTATTTTGAAAGGCAACTTTTGATAGCGTCATCGAGGGACTATGATCTTGCGTTTATTTGATTTTGCTAAGATACCTCACATGCGTAACATGGTCATTTTGTAAGGCAACCAAGTGGATTTTACCCTAGGGGTGCTTGTGTGCAAGTGTGTTGATTTGCACGCTTTGTTTAGTCTTTGATTAGGGTTTGCTAATTGATTGGTTTTAGTCTTTCCATACAAAACCCTAATTACTAGCATTTGTATATGAAGCGATAAATTGCGGAATTTAAAATTACTATGCTATTACAATACTTGTGGGATGGGGTGTACAAATTACAAATGGAGATTGTAAGAAAGTTAAACCTAATTAGCTATTACAACCATATTGAATATTGTACAAAATCGAAAATAAAAATGCAAGAATATAAATGGAAAAATAAATGATTTTTATTGTTTCTATGTGTGATCGGTGGATCTGGAACTGACTGTTTAACGCTGGTTCGCGAAATGTCGCGGAAGCAAGAGTCGCCACCGTCTTTTATTTTCTCCAAATGGAAAGGACAAAAGCACAGAAAAATTCCTTATAGAGATTGCTCTCGGTTCGGGAGGTAGATTATAGAAAGGGAAGGTGTTAGCACCCTTTCTATCCATGGTTATCCATGGGCTCTTAGATACTTGCTCATTGTGTTTTCAAAATGGTTTGTTTGCTTTTCAACTGTGGGTTTTAAAAAGTTTCTTTGAAAATTTCAGTTCGACTCTTGTGTCAGAGTGTTTGAAAAATTGCTTTGAAAGCTTTTGAAAAGTGTCGGTGTGAAAAGATTTTTGTTTGTTTTTGAAGTTTAGAGCAAGTATCTACGAGAACCTACCTACCCTAAGGAATTCGTCTGTGTAAATGTCCTTTAAAGTAGTGCCATCCCACCATTGAGAGGTAGGTAGCACCACGGTTGGAGGTATTCGGGTCAATTCGAGGTTCGGGACATGGTGATCACCAGAGCAATGGGAAGACACCTTGGAAGCTACCCTCATGCCAGGTTCCCGGACCATGAGGACTTACTAAGACATCCTCTACTCGACGATCACCTTTCGAGGCAAGGCAACAATGAGGCGTACCCTAGGGGTGGTGTGTGATTTGTGTGTCGTTTTCAGATATCTGTCTTGTTCATATCATGGGTGATCTATGCGTTTGTTTTTATTTTTGTCATTCATTCTTGCATGCGATTTAATTAACAATTAAAACAGTGCGGAAAATTAAAGTTCCTAGATTATTACAAAGGCGCGGGTCCATATCGCCAAAATTAAACCGGACCCGATTTGACGGAAAGTAAAGAAATTAAAAGAATTAAGATGCGAGAAGTAATATTTACAAGGCTTTGGGAGAGGTACATAATTATTTGAGCGAAATAAAATAAATATGCGAAATTAAACAATTAAGGATATGGGCGTTGGACCCTTTTGCAAAAATTAAAATTAATAAGGAATTAAAATTAAAATTTAAAAGAAAATGTTTTTTTGGTATTTTTATGTTTTTTAAGATTTAATAGAAAAAGAATTAAAACTAAAACTAAAATAAAATGTTAAACCTAGTTCTAATTATTTTTAAGTTTTTAAGAAACATATTAAAGTCTTTGACCTAAATGAAACCCTAATTAATTTACATGCATAATTTAATTATAAAAAATAAAATAAATATTATTATTGTGAAAAAGAAATATTAAAAAGAATAAAAATTAACTAAACCTAATTCTACATTTTTTAGATTTTATTATGAAAAGAATTAACATTGTAACCTAATTTAAAACTAATTAATTACATGCTAATTTATAAGAAAAATATTAAAATAAAATACTTATTATATTTTTCATCCTTTTCTGATTTTTTTATGTGTTTTATATTGTGTAAAAAAATAATTAATTAAATTAAAACAATAAAGCAAATAAAACAATAATTGAAAAAATAAAATATGAAGAAAATTGCAAACCAGGGGGGGGTTCAGGCCCCAATTGTGAGGTTAAGTTTGTGAAATTCTGGCCCATTCAGTATAGCCTTCTTTGACTTTTTGCTAGCATGCTGATGCGTTGACTGGAGTGTAACATATTCTTGAGATCCATACCCTTGATTTGATTTCCCAGGACGCGTGGCTGGCTTGATGATGGAGGTGTACGCTATGCCTTGACGTTGAAAACGCACCTGAATTCCTGTGAAAAAATAATATGAAGAATAACACAGACCTGGGGCTCGAACCCAGGTCTTGGATGTCAATGCAATCACCACTTGCCAGCTGAGCCACTACAACGCGCTTTACATATAATAAACAAACAAATATTATAAAGAAAACAATCAACATTAATGGATCCACGCGCGAAAATTCAAATCAACGAATCATATTTTGCCACGGCTTCGTCTTCCTCGCGTGCCTGAAACATATGAACAAGAGCAACGGTTTTTCATGCGTTGCTTAAGGTCAGTTTCAAGAAAATAGCGACTAGCGCTATGGTGTCCATAAATTGGGCGCGATAGGTGCTTCTACTTCGTCCAGATGCACTGAGTACAACCATGGTGGTCTTAAGGGCTAATTTTACTTTGTTTCAAAAGCCCTAATTCCTCATCCTGCAAACCCTAGAAAGCTAACATGGTAAAATCGCGTTGAGAGCACAAAAACACAATTAAATTGTACAGTTAGCATCAGAAATCATCAATGAGTAATAATCCATAAAAAAAATGCAATGATTATGCTTCAAAATCAAAATACGATTATGCAATTTTCTTGATGCAGTTTGCGTTCAATATACCAATTCTTGGAGTTTTGATGGTGGTTTCTGATTGGAATGTGATCAGGGGCCTTCAAGGAAGCTAATGGAATAGGTCTTGTGCTTTGAATCGACCTGGAAAGTGGTTTACAGTTTTGAGTTTCTTTGAGAAAATTTCAAGTTTGTTATGGTGTTTCTTGCGCAGTTTTCTGTGTAGCACGATTAGGTTTATGATCAAGCCTTTGTAGTGAATGCATTAGGTCAAAAATATTGATCAAATCTCTTGTAATTCATTGTTTTGAATATTTGATTTCTTAAGATCTTTTCCATATCTTTTTCACATGTTTTTGTATCAATTAGCATCCAATCAAGCCAAATCTTTCCATAATTGTACAAGCACGAAATATTGAGTCCAAAACATGCATGAAAAGATTTATTAGGTCAAGTTATATATTTTCCATATATTTAAATGATTTAAATGAATTAATATAAATAATAATTCAAATAAATAGATAAAAAATGAGAAAATACTTCCCTTTGGGCCAAGTGGTCGTGCATATGCTTGGAATGATGAATCATGGAAGAAAAATGGGCCCATTAGCAATTTTAGGTCATTTGAAGTAATGTTGACTTTTCAAAATATCCAAAAATTTCCCAACTTCCACAAGGCATAACTTGCTCAATTTTAAAGCTTTTCTCATGTTCTTGGACATTTTGGAAAGGTCTTTGCGTCCTCTAACCAATGCCTTTGGTCCCATGTCATTTTGATTTACCAATCTAAAGTTATGGTCTTTGACTTAAAGTCCCTTTTTGTTGACTTTTGAAAATGACCTATAATGTTGAAATTGATAACTTTTTGTGAGAGCATTTCTTGGACTTGAAGTATGAATATGAGTTGTAGGAAATGTCTTTCTCTTCAAAATGAGCTTTGGATGGAATTTTTCTGATAATCCATGTGAAAGTTATGCCCTGGTCAATTTCAGTTGACTTTTTCAGCTGTCCAAATAAGGAAACTTTTGCATCTTTGATGATTTCTGAGCCAAATTTTGAGAATCATGATCAAGCATTGATCAAATGATGTTTGTGGCTTCAAAATGATATGTTGACCAAAAATTTGAACTTTTGACTGTCAAATGACCATTTTGCCCCTACAGTTGACTGTAGTGCAATTAGGGTTTTTGACTGTGCAATTTCGTGCTGAATGCCTTGAAACTTGATATGAGGATGCTTGACCATATTTGTAGGCATGTGAGGCTTGATTGGGCCTTTGAAAACTTCATTTTCTTGATCAGCACACAAACCCTAGTTTTGACTGTATAGGGGACCTTTGCACTGTACAACCCTTGGGGAATTTTGTGACTTGGCTTGGCAATTTCTTGAAGAATATGGGAGGGCAAATTTTGGGGTACAACAGTTGCCCCTGTTCAATCTTCTTAGACCTGAGGATGCAGATTGGCGGACGTGCCTTTCGTAATCCGAGGGTAGAAGATGATTGGACACTAGAGTGCCCAGAAATTTGTGCTCACATGTTAGCAGTGTGATGGGGGAATGGGCTTATAGATGCCATTTGGAGATTGTTGGATAGGATGATGGGCTTATAGATGCCATCTGGATGTTGATCGCGTAGGAGATTCCTTAGCGAGAACCTGCATACCTGCAAAAGAACAAATGAGTACCTGACACGTTGCAGGAGCTGGTTTTCAGATGCTTGGTATAGATGTGTCCTGACTGGTTACAGGAGCTGAGTCTGGAGCTTCAAACGGTGATGAATGAACCAGGGATGGTTACTGCCTTAGCATGACTGGTAAGAGAATCTTGGGCGACTTTAACTTCAACAACGCTCGTTGAGGAAAATCTTGGGTGTCTTCTACTGGGGTAAGAATCAAGGAGATCTTAGGGTCGATCTGACTGAACCAGAGAAGGCCTTTGACTGGATAAGCATCAGGGAAATCTTAGGGTCGATTTAACTGAACCGGTCTAGGTCTTGGAGTATCTTCAACTGGAGAAGCATCAGGGAGATCTTAGGGTCGATCTGACTGAACCAGAGAGGGCCTTTGACCGGATAAGCATCAGGAAAATCTTGGGGTCGATTTAACTGAACCGGACAGGGTCTTGAAATATCTTCCACTGGATAAGCATCAGGGAGATCTTAGGGTCGATCTGACTGAACCAGAGAAGGCCTTTTGACTGGGTAAGAATCAGGAAAATCTTGGGGTCGATTTAACTGAACCGGACAAGGTCTTGAAATATCTTCAACTGGATAAGCATCAGGGAGATCTTAGGGTCGATCTGACTGAACCAGAGAAGGCCTTTGACTGGATAAGCATCAGGAAAATCTTAGGGTCGATTTAACTGAACCGGACAAGGTCTTGAAATATGATTGAGAATTTCAACTGCATCTTTCCTGAAAGGTAAAGGTCAGTCATATGCAATGCATGATATGGATCAAGCAATGATGTTCTCAATATAAATGAGACTTGTATGATATGATGTGTCTATGCATGTTATAATGATGTATGTGATGTTTTATGTATGTTTTTGTCTAGGACAGTGAATCCTTGACGGGTGCCGGGAAGTCGTATCCTGGGCTGATATTGAAGAATAGATTTTGCTTCCGCTGGGGATGATAACTGCAAGAATACCGGTAGGAGAAGATGACTCCGTTGCGGAATAAACTTGGCAAATGGAGGATTCTGCGGGGAGAAAAGATACTCTAGCGACCATGCTGGGAAGCAATACTCTGTGGGAAGAGGGATGCCTTGCTGAGTGTTGATAATAGTTTGCTGGGGATAGGAAGACTTTGTCGACGACGCTCTTTCCGTGGCTTTTAGCTGAGGATAACCCAGTTATATCCTGTTAAGGAAATAACTCTTTAAATAAAGCCGGGCAACGCGTTCATGTTCTGCGGGGGGATAAGCTTCTAGAATCTACTGGGGATAAGCTTATTGCTTGGGGATATGAATTCCATCTTTCCTGGGGAAACTGGATTGGACTGGACTCTTTTGGGGAAGTTTTGATATGCTGGGGAAGAAGTGATTCCTTTGAATGTTGATACGCCGCCGGGGAACAATCTTTAGACCAAGACTGCCGGGGGTACTTGTTAAGGATATATGCATGCTGCTGGGGAGGTATTGAGATCTACGGGAGGATACCCAATTTCCTTGAGATTTATCAACTCTGCTTGGAGAAGAATGTACTGTTTTGCTGAACCACTCTCTGGGGAGTTTAAGATGTACTGGTCATGTTCTTTAGCTGAACCTACCTTGGTACCTTGGAGGATAGAACAATTAGACTGCTCAGACAACTCTTTTATTGCCCCTGTTTCCAGTGTCACCTGTAATTAATCTTTTTGTTTCGTATGCAAATATTTATGAGTTAGCAAATTATTGTCAATGCGTATATCACAAGAGGCTGACGTCCTAGTAAGAGGTACGCCGCTGAACAAGAGAGTTTATACAAATTTTGTAAAAATAAAAAACAGCTGTGTGAAGTGAATGATCCCACTGGGTTTCAACTCTGCTATTGCCTTTATAACGCCGAGTGTCTCATCACTTGATGACCTTGGTTGAAGGTGAAGCTGACTGATCGATGCCGTCTGAACTTGATGTAGATATCGGATTCTGGATGCAAAGTGATCCAATGAGACATAGTATTACGCTTTTATCCCTAACTTTTGCCTGGACCGCCCTTTCGGGTTTTCAGTCCACCGGGATACCCATTTTTGCCCAAGCCGCCTTTTCAGGTTTTCGACTTGCCGGGTGTACAGATTTTTTTCATTTTCATCCCTTCATTTTGCCCGAACCCTTTTGGTTCGACGGGAAGCCCTAATTTTTGCCTAGGCATGTCAGCCTAGCGGGTCTTTTTTCATGCGTAGTATCTTTTTACTATGTCTGCATTGGCGGGGTGAGGAAGGTCGTCACCATCCACGTTGGTCAATATCATTGCTCCTCCTGAGAACACATGTTTAACCACAAATGGCCCTTCATACGTAGGGGTCCATTTGCCCCTTGGATCACTCTGAGGAAGGATGATTCTCTTGATTACCAGATCCCCAACTTGATATTCCTGTGGTCTGACCTTTTTGTTAAATGCCCTGACCATCCGTTTCTGATACGTCTGACCATGACAGATAGCAGCAAGTCTCTTTTCGTCAATGAGGTTGAGTTGATCAAGTCGTGTCTGGATCCAATCATCTTCGTTCAGATTTGCATCCTTCATTATCCGGAGAGAGGGTATTTACACTTCGATCGGCAAGACTGCCTCCATGCCATAAACCAGAGAGAAAGGAGTTGCCCCGGTTGACGTCCTAGCTGAGGTACGGTACCCATGTAGAGCGAACGGTAACATCTCGTGCCAATCTTTATAAGTCACTGTCATTTTCTGCACGATTTTCTTGATGTTCTTATTTGCTGCTTCTACAGCCCCGTTCATCTTCGGTCTGTAAGGAGAAGAATTGTGGTGCTGTATCTTGAACTGTTCGCAGAGCTCAGCGATCATCTTATTGTTCAGATTGGTACCGTTGTCTGTAATAATCCGCTCAGGGACGCCGTACCGACAGATCAGGTTGTGCCGAATGAACCGTGCCACAACAGTCTTGGTTACCGTAGCATAGGACGCTGCCTCAACCCACTTCGTAAAATAATCAATCGACACTAGGATGAAGCGATGTCCATTGGATGCCGTAGGTTTAATCTCGCCGATCATGTCTATGCCCCACATTGCAAACGGCCAAGGCGCAGTCAGAACATTCAGGGGAACCGGAGGAACATGCACCTTATCTGCATAGATCTGGCACTTGTGGCATGTCCTGGAGTGTCGGTAGCAGTCAGCTTCCATTGTGGACCAATAGTATCCTGCCCGTAGGATTTTCTTAGCCATAGTATGTCCACTGGAATGTGTACCAAAGGTCCCTTCATGTAGCTCTTCCATGATCCTTTCTGCTTCAGTCTTATCCACACAACGCAGTAAGGTTGAATCATGGTTTCGCTTGTACAAGATGCCGTTGCTAAGGAAGAACTTGGCTGCGAACCTTCTCAGGAATTTCTTATCATTGACAGATGCACCTTCAGGGTATTCCTGAACTTCCAGATATCTCTTCACTTCGTGGTACCAAGGCTTCTCAGTCACCAATTCAGTTTCGAGATCACAACAGTACGCCGGTTCGTCCAGTTTCCAGATGATGATCCGGGGAGCCTCATTATCCCATTTAACCTTGAACATTGAAGACATTGTAGCTAACGCGTCCGCTAGCTGATTCTCTTCTCTTGGAAAGTGCTCAAAGGTTATCTCTGTGAAGTGGGGAATCAGGGTCAACACACATTCTCTGTAAGGAATCAGGTTTGGATGTTTCGTATCCCACTCTCCTTTGATCTGATTGATCACAAGAGCGGAATCTCCGAAAACACTTAGAAATTTGATCCTTAGGTCGATCGCAGCTTGAAGACCCATGATGCATGCCTCATACTCCGCCATGTTGTTGGTACAGTTGAAACACAGCCGGGCAGTTAGTGGAGTATGAGTACCTTGAGGGGATATGATTATGGCGCCGATACCATTACCCAAAGCATTAGAGGCTCCGTCAAAGTGCATAGACCATCGGGATCCTGGTTCAGGTCCTTCATCCGGTCCAGGTACTTCACAATCTGTCACTATCATAATGCTTTCGTCCGGAAACTCGAAGTTCATTGATTGGTAGTCATCTACAGCTTGATGTGCCAGGTGGTCTGCCAATACACTTCCCTTGATGGCTTTCTGGGTTGTATATTGAATGTCGTATTCCGTCAAGATCATCTGCCATCTTGCAATTCTCCCAGACAGAGCAGGCTTTTCGAATATGTACTTTATAGGATCCATTTTTGAGATCAACAAGGTAGTGTGAGTCAGCATATACTGTCTCAGCCGGCGAGCAGCCCATACCAAAGCGCAGCAAGTTTTCTCAAGCAGTGAGTATCGGGTCTCACAGTCGGTAAACTTTTTGCTAAGGTAATAAATGGCATGCTCTTTTCGGCCAGACTCGTCATGCTGCCCCAGCACACACCCCATGGAGTTATCAAGTACTGTCAGGTAAAGTATCAAAGGTCTCCCTTCAACTGGTGGCATAAGGACGGGTGGTTCTTGGAGATACTCTTTGATTCTGTCAAAATCAGCCTGACATTCATCGTTCCAACGTACTACCTGATCTTTCTTCAGCAGCTTGAAGATTGGCTCACAGGTAGCAGTCAGATGCGAGATGAACCGAGCAATGTAATTCAAGCGTCCTAAAAAGCCTCTGACTTCCTTCTCTGTCTTGGGAACTGGCATCTCTTGAATAGCTTTGACCTTAGCAGGGTCCACTTGAATTCCCTTGTCACTTACCACAAAGCCTAGCAACTTCCCAGATCTTACCCCGAAGGTGCACTTGTTCGGGTTCAACCTCAACTTGTACAGTTTCAACCGGTCAAACAACTTCTGCAGATGATCTAGGTGCTCTTCCTCAGTCTGGGACCTAGCGATCATGTCGTCAACATACACTTCTATCTCATGATGGATCATATCATGAAATAAAGCAACCATGGCATGTTGGTAGGTTGCCCCAGCGTTCTTTAATCCAAAAGGCATGACCTTGTAACAGAAGGTGCCCCACTGAGTAACAAATGTAGTCTTCTCCATGTCTTCAGGTGCCATCTTGATCTGATTGTACCCTGAGAAACCATCCATGAAAGAGAACACCTTATGCTGAGCTGTATTATCAACAAGGACATCAATGTGAGGTAGGGGGAAGTCATCCTTGGGGCTGGCCCTGTTCAGATCCCTGTAATCGACACACATTCTGACCTTACCGTCCTTCTTAGGTACCGGCACCACATTAGCAACCCACTGAGGGTAAGAAGTCACTGCAAGGAACCCAGCATCAAACTGTTTCATAACCTCGGCCTTAATCTTCTCAGACATCTCTGGACGCATACGGCGGACCTTTTGCTTAACCGGAGGGCAGTCTTCCTTGGTAGGCAAGTGATGGACCACAATATCGGTATCCAACCCGGGCATGTGTTCGTAGGACCAGGCAAAGATCTCCATATAATCATGCAGCTTTTTGGTTAACCGTTGCTTCACGCTGAGCTCTAGGTTGGCACCGATCTTTACCTCTTTCCTGTCTGCCTCAGTACCCAAGTTTATGGTTTCCACTGGCTCTTCATGGGGTTGGATTGCCCTCTCTTCCTGAAGCAACAGTCTTGCAAGCTCGCCAGGCACTTCGCAATCATCTTCACCTTCGTCCTCGGCTAAGTTGATCGGATTTTCGAAGTCATAACTGGAAGTAGCAGAGTTGTTATCAGTAAGATCCAGAGTGGATTGAAACCTGTATGAGTGAGTGTGTGTGTAAATACAGCTGTTTTGAAAATTATGTAAAGGAAAAGAAAGACAGAAAAGGAGCACAATATTTGTAATGCGAAAAATACGTCCAAGATTTTCATTTATGATATATGAAATGACAGTTTGTATGCCCTCACAAATAGAACCACGGTGCCTCGGGTAAGACACCGGGCCATAGAGTTTATCATTGTTTATTACAAATACCAAAACAAAGAAATTTATTACTGCGTCACAAAGGTAACAGGAGTATGATCCTTAGCAATCCAGTTGTTCAATCCGCCTTCAGCCGTTGGATAGATCCAGCTGTTGAATTCAGCTTCGTCCACTTCATGGTCTTCCCCAACAGCGTTCACTCCTGAACTTTTAATAAATACCGGAGGCCTTCCGATCTTCGCTTTCCTCATAGCTCTCTGACCTTCTGTGGTAAAACCCAACCCAAGTTTATCAGTCTTCTGAGTAAAGTCTGGAAGTCTGCCCCAGTCGGCACATTCACCCCTCTGAACCACAGCCCGGGCATCCTTTAGGGAGGCCATCTTCAAAGGAACACCTTCTTCTGTTACTGTTGCTGCAATTGGAAACACCTCCTCGAAATGCTGAAAGGGGGTTTCAATAAACTCCCCATCCATCTCAATGTATCTGAAAGAGTTTAGGTGACTCACCATATATTCTTCCTCTCCTTGCACAGTGACAATCTTCCCTCTGACGGGGTATTTCAGCTTCTGATGCAAGGTAGAGGTCACTGCCCCAGCCTTATGTATCCAAGGTCGACCCAATAGACAAGAGTAAGATGGACGGATATCCATCACATAAAAAGTGGAGTCGAACACCTGAGAGCCCACACGAATCGGAATGTCAACCTCTCCATGAACCATCCTCTTTGAACCATCAAAGGCCCTGACGATGATGTTGCTGGGTTTTAATTCCAGTCCTTCACAATCTAGACGGTCCAAAGCCTTCTTGGGTAGCACATTCAAAGATGACCCGGTATCCACCAACACATGTGCCAAGGTAGTGCCCCTGCATTCAATAGAGACATGCAGAGCATCATTATGGTCTCTCCCCTTTGCGGTCAAGTCAGCGTCTGAGAAACCCAAGCCATTGTCTGCCGTCAGATTTGCTACGCAATCAGTAAACTGGACTGCAGAGGTTTCATGTGGCACATGGGCCGTCTTGAGGAATGAGATTAGGGCCTTAGCATGGGCCTCGGAGCACAGCAATAAAGAGAGCATGGAGATCTTGGAGGGCGTGTGCCCCAGCTGTTCCACAATATTAAAATCGCTCTTCTTTATAATTTTTAGAATCTCTTCCATCTCTTGTTGGGAGGCCTCAGCAGTTATGGGTACAGGTGCCTCCATCTGGGCAGGCTCAACTTCAACTCCTTTGCCCCGAGCATTGGACGACTCGGCAGCAGGAGAAACAATTGGATCAGCAGCAGGAACAGGTACGTTTGCAGGGGTTATGAGGAGTGGTCTTCGGGCAGCAGGTGGTGCAATGTCAGGCGAGAAGAGCCTGCCACTGCGGGTAACCTTGGCTGGGCCAGTGATGTCACAAATGCTGGCGCCAGCGTTGAGCTCTTGTTTAATCCCATTTACATATACGTCTGCCCCATAGTGCCAAGGGACAGCTTTGTCAGACACATAGGGCAGGGGCCCTGGAACAGTGATAATAACAGGCGCAACGGTCATGATTTGGACGGGCTTCTTCGGGAGAGCCGGGATCGGATTATTGAAGATAGTCACCACAGAAACTTCTTCCACTGGAACCAACCGAACAACAGACTTCTTGAATAGAATCTCCTTGCTATCCATTAAGCTTTGAATGCCTAACTTTAGCAAGGGACAACCAGATGGGGACACAGCACAGAACAGGCAACCCTCACTACAACCCGGAAATAAACCGGCCTGCAGTAGATTCTTTTTGACAATCTTTAGAGGAGTGGCTAGATCATCCACAGAAACAGCATAAACGTCTTCATCAACAGTCATTTACCCCATGTTGAGGCATAGGGGCAGTAACTACATTCGGCTTTGCAGGCGCTTCGAACTGTATCTCCTTTGCGTCGATAAGGTCTTGCACCTTATTCTTTAACGCCCAACAGTCATCAGTAGAGTGCCCCGGGCTATCTGAATGGTAGGCACAACGAGCATTCGGATTGTACTTGGGAGATGCAGTATTTGGAAACTTCGGCGCCTCCCTGACAGTCACTAAATTGGTTGAGAGCAACTGTGGCAGGATCTGCGACAAAGTCATGCTTAAGCGGGTGAATTCTCTCCGAGGTCTTTCAACCTTCTGAGTATTGTTTGGCCGAGGAGCGGCAGCAGGCTTAGCAATCATTACCGCACTAACAGATTGGCGGTGCTCATGTCTCTCTGATTTCCTGGAACCATATACGGCACTAGACTCCTTCTTGAAGGGTTTCTTCTCAGAACTAGATGATGCACCCTTCGGGATTTTTCCAGATCTTAACCCAGCTTCGATCCTTTCTCCAGTCAAGATCAAATCAGTGAACCCAGCAGAAGAATTCCCAATGAGATGGTTGAAAAATGGCCCAGATAGGGTCCCCAAGAACATGTCAACCAACTCCCGATCAGTCAACGGTGGCTGCACCCTGCCAGCCAGGTCTCTCCATTTCTGAGCGTACTCCTTAAAACCTTCGCTTGCACCTAGCGACATACCCTGGAGTTGGGTACGTGTAGGGGCAAGGTCGGCATTATATTGATACTGCTTGTAGAAAGCAGTAGCCAACTCCTCCCAGTTACGAACCTTGGTCCCATCCAGCTGATAGAACCATTCGAGATGAGTCCCTGAAAGACTCTCCTGGAAGAAGTGGATCCATAAATTCTTATCCGCAGAGTACGGCTGAATTTTCCGAACATAGGACCTTAAATGCAGCTTGGGACAAGACGCCCCGTCATACTTCGAGAAGGATGGTGCTTTGAACTTGTGAGGGATGATCACACCAGTTGACAAACCCAAATCTCCGAAATCCAGCCCAGGTACCTGTTGAACCTCCATAGCCTTCAACCTATCCTCCAGTTGCTTGTATCTGTCATCAGCAGGAGGGTACTGCTCTTCATCAAAATCTGTCTCGTTGTCGGAGACTACCGGACTAGGAACCCTTGCTTCTGCCTGAGGAGAATTCTTGTCAACAGAAGAACCAGCCTCTTCCTGTTGCAGAGTATTGTTAAACCTTCGGCCCGAGTTGAACAGAATAGTTCTTCTCTTCTTCTTCTTCTCCTTCTTCAGGAGCATAGCCTTTAATTCTTCTTGGCCTTTAGCCAGACCCTTGATTAATTCTTGAAACTGCGCATTCTGCGCCTGAAGAGCCTTGATTGATGTCTCAGTTGATGTAGAGTCGGTATTCATGATGCTGAAATAAACAGCGAAGAACTGTAAGCAACCTGAAAAGAGGAAAAAACCTGCTATGCACATGATGTATGAAATGCGTATGCAATGCATTCAAGGGTTCGAAAGTTCAAATTTGTTGTAGACAAAAAGGAACACACGTTATCATTAAGGAAATCATTGTTTAATACATCAAAGCCTCATGGGCACAAGTACAAAAATCAAATCAATCCCAAAATACACTGCGCATCCTCTTCGGAGCTATGTAGGTGTTGAGATTCCTCTCCTCATGCAACAGGCGGGTGAGCTCCAAGACCTTCTTTTCACTGGCATGCAGACTAGTCTCAAGAGAATTCCTTTCCTCCTTAAGCTGGATCCAGCTCTTCTGCATCTCTTCCCAGGATGTGGGCATATTAGGGTGCTGAATAGTGTAGGACACTTCCCCTTCCCAGACTGGTTCTTTGATCACTGGGAGCATGTGAGGATAAGGCATCACTAACTTCTGGGAGCGAGCTCGTACCCACTTGAGATAAGGTTCCAACGGGATGGAATTCCTGTGCCCCAGTGTCTTGCTGTCTATCCTACTAGGCATCCTCCAGTCTCTGATAAATCTCTGGCGAAGTCCTTGAGTATCGTTGTCGAAGTCAAAAACTATGTCAGGAATTAACATGTCATGAGGACCATCCCTCCGAGCATAACCAAATTGTCTCCAAGCCAGGCATGGGCTATAAGTAATACCTCCTCTGATTCCAAGTAAAGGAACATTAGGGTACTCCCCGCAACGATCAATAATAGTGACATCTTCTCTGGACCTAGGGCACCAATGTATATCTGCATGTGTAAGAGTCATTAACCGTTGTGACCATCTCAAACCCCGCTCATTCTTCAAGACTGATTGCGGAAGGTGCGAAATAAACCACCTTCCTAGGAGAGGAGTGCAACACATAAGGACACCTCTTTTTCTCATGGTTCGAGTGTAACATGAGTGAAGGATGTCCCCCAGCAACGTAGGTATAGGATTCCTGGACATAAAGATCTGAACAGCACTGATATCAATAAGCTGGTCTGGATTAGGAAACAACACCAAACCATAGACAAGGAGGGCCACAACCTCTTCAAAAGCTTGCAAGTCAAGGGAGTTCCAACATTCATGGGCCTTTTCAAACAGAAACCTGGCTAAGAACCCTTTGATACCACTTCTAACTTCCCAATGTCCCTTGAGATCAGATGACTGTAGGTGCAAGGCTTTAGCAATCTCTTCAAGCTTAGGTTCCTTTTCTGCACCGTTGAAGGGTAGCTGATCAAGGATAGGGATCCTCAGGAGCCGGGAGAACTCCTCCAATGTAGGTACCAACTGATAGTCCAAGAAGGTAAAACAGTGATGCAGAGGATCAAAGAACTAGAACAGGACCTTTATCATATCTTCCTCAATGTTGGTGTTGACCAAACTGATGAGGCTTCCATGCCTTTCACTGAATGAAGAGTTCTCGGGAATCCTGGATATAAGCTCCTTGAGCTGAGGAGGGATCCTTACAAGACTGATTTGAATTGTCTTTCTACGAACAGTTTCCATGTCCTACAAAACAAGAACAAAGATGAAAATTCGAACCCCTGAAATGGTTAGTCAATGCATATGATGCTGGATGATGTCATGATGCTATGATTAAACACACCACAGATATTTACAAAGACAAACATGTAAGGCACACAAGGCACACAAGACAAGCCCTTAAGGTTTAAGGCCAGCATGGGGTCTGGGTAGTACCCTTTTGAAGTTGGTGGGTTCAACCTGTCCTAATCAAAGTAACCGGGTTCTAAGGTTCCCAATATCACGGGATTGCTTTCATTGTTCATCGTTTCGATTTAGCCACTGAACTGGCGACCGAAATATTCCAGGAAAGCAACCCTCAATTGAGTGTAGTATCGAGTATCAACCAACCTCGGACTGCACCAAAGTCAGTTATCTCACTACCCTAAAGAGGCCAAGATAGTTCAATTAAGGTTCCTAAGGTCTGTTGATGCTTCATGACACCACGCGGAGGCCCCGTACTCTCCTTGACTGAACTCAAGGGTTACCGGTACACACCAAAGTGCCACATCAACGTAGCAGACTGTTTCAACCATGTCGGTATACCCCGCACAGTTCCCTCACAGCCTTGTTGCTACTTTCTAAGAAGGTATCCCCCAGATCCGGGTTAGGATCTATAGAACTCCCATGCAACCCACAATAATAAAGCAAGCAAAGAAGACAATTGAAAACACAGTGATCTTAATCCTAAGGTACACCTCACTTTAAGAGTATCCCCAGCAGAGTCGCCAGTTCTGTGATCGGTGGATCTGGAACTGACTGTTTAACGCTGGTTCGCGAAATGTCGCGGAAGCAAGAGTCGCCACCGTCTTTTATTTTCTCCAAATGGAAAGGACAAAAGCACAGAAAAATTCCTTATAGAGATTGCTCTCGGTTCGGGAGGTAGATTATAGAAAGGGAAGGTGTTAGCACCCTTTCTATCCATGGTTATCCATGGGCTCTTAGATACTTGCTCATTGTGTTTTCAAAATGGTTTGTTTGCTTTTTAACTGTGGGTTTTAAAAAGTTTCTTTGAAAATTTCAGTTCGACTCTTGTGTCAGAGTGTTTGAAAAATTGCTTTGAAAGCTTTTGAAAAGTGTCAGTGTGAAAAGATTTTTGTTTGTTTTTGAAGTTTAGAGCAAGTATCTACGAGAACCTACCTACCCTAAGGAATTTGTCTGTGTAAATGTCCTTTAAAGTAGTGTCATCCCACCATTGAGAGGTAGGTAGCACCACGGTTGGAGGTATTCGGGTCAATTCGAGGTTCGGGACATGGTGATCACCAGAGCAATGGGAAGACACCTTGGAAGCTACCCTCATGCCAGGTTCCCGGACCATGAGGACTTACTAAGACATCCTCTACTCGACGATCACCTTTCGAGGCAAGGCAACAATGAGGCGTACCCTAGGGGTGGTGTGTGATTTGTGTGTCGTTTTCAGATATCTGTCTTGTTCATATCATGGGTGATCTATGCGTTTGTTTTTATTTTTGTCATTCATTCTTGCATGCGATTTAATTAACAATTAAAACAGTGCGGAAAATTAAAGTTCCTAGATTATTACAAAGGCGCGGGTCCACATCGCCAAAATTAAACCGGACCCGATTTGACGGAAAGTAAAGAAATTAAAAGAATTAAGATGCGAGAAGTAATATTTACAAGGCTTTGGGAGAGGTACATAATTATTTGAGCGAAATAAAATAAATATGCGAAATTAAACAATTAAGGATATGGGCGTTGGACCCTTTTGCAAAAATTAAAATTAATAAGGAATTAAAATTAAAATTTAAAAGAAAATGTTTTTTTGGTATTTTTATGTTTTTTAAGATTTAATAGAAAAAGAATTAAAACTAAAACTAAAATAAAATGTTAAACCTAGTTCTAATTATTTTTAAGTTTTTAAGAAACATATTAAAGTCTTTGACCTAAATGAAACCCTAATTAATTTACATGCATAATTTAATTATAAAAAATAAAATAAATATTATTATTGTGAAAAAGAAATATTAAAAAGAATAAAAATTAACTAAACCTAATTCTACATTTTTTAGATTTTATTATGAAAAGAATTAACATTGTAACCTAATTTAAAACTAATCAATTACATGCTAATTTATAAGAAAAATATTAAAATAAAATACTTATTATATTTTTCATCCTTTTCTGATTTTTTTTATGTGTTTTATATTGTGTAAAAAAATAATTAATTAAATTAAAACAATAAAGCAAATAAAACAATAATTGAAAAAATAAAATATGAAGAAAATTGCAAACCAGGGGGGGGGGGGTTCAGGCCCCAATTGTGAGGTTAAGTTTGTGAAATTCTGGCCCATTCAGTATAGCCTTCTTTGACTTTTTGCTAGCATGCTGATGCGTTGACTGGAGTGTAACATATTCTTGAGATCCATACCCTTGATTTGATTTCCCAGGACGCGTGGCTGGCTTGATGATGGAGGTGTACGCTATTCCTTGACGTTGAAAACGCACCTGAATTCCTGTGAAAAAATAATATGAAGAATAACGCAGACCTGGGGCTCGAACCCAGGTCTTGGATGTCAATGCAATCACCACTTGCCAGCTGAGCCACTACAACGCGCTTTATATATAATAAACAAACAAATATTATAAAGAAAACAATCAACATTAATGGATCCACGCGCGAAAATTCAAATCAACGAATCATATTTTGCCACGGCTTCGTCTTCCTCGCGTGCCTGAAACATATGAACAAGAGCAACGGTTTTTCATGCGTTGCTTAAGGTCAGTTTCAAGAAAATAGCGACTAGCGCTATGGTGTCCATAAATTGGGCGCGATAGGTGCTTCTACTTCATCCAGATGCACTGAGTACAACCATGGTGGTCTTAAGGGCTAATTTTACTTTGTTTCAAAAGCCCTAATTCCTCATCCTGCAAACCCTAGAAAGCTAACATGGTAAAATCGCGTTGAGAGCACAAAAACACAATTAAATTGTACAGTTAGCATCAGAAATCATCAATGAGTAATAATCCATAAAAAAATGCAATGATTATGCTTCAAAATCAAAATACGATTATGCAATTTTCTTGATGCAGTTTGCGTTCAATATACCAATTCTTGGAGTTTTGATGGTGGTTTCTGATTGGAATGTGATCAGGGGCCTTCAAGGAAGCTAATGGAATAGGTCTTGTGCTTTGAATCGACCTGGAAAGTGGTTTACAGTTTTGGGTTTCTTTGAGAAAATTTCAAGTTTGTTATGGTGTTTCTTGCGCAGTTTTCTGTGTAGCACGATTAGGTTTATGATCAAGCCTTTGTAGTGAATGCATTAGGTCAAAAATATTGATCAAATCTCTTGTAATTCATTGTTTTGAATATTTGATTTCTTAAGATCTTTTCCATATCTTTTTCACATGTTTTTGTATCAATTAGCATCCAATCAAGCCAAATCTTTCCATAATTGTACAAGCACGAAATATTGAGTCCAAAACATGCATGAAAAGATTTATTAGGTCAAGTTATATATTTTCCATATATTTAAATGATTTAAATGAATTAATATAAATAATAATTCAAATAAATAGATAAAAAATGAGAAAATACTTCCCTTTGGGCCAAGTGGTCGTGCATATGCTTGGAATGATGAATCATGGAAGAAAAATGGGCCCATTAGCAATTTTAGGTCATTTGAAGTAATGTTGACTTTTCAAAATATCCAAAAATTTCCCAACTTCCACAAGGCATAACTTGCTCAATTTTAAAGCTTTTCTCATGTTCTTGGACATTTTGGAAAGGTCTTTGAGTCCGCTAACCAATGCCTTTGGTCCCATGTCATTTTGATTTACCAATCTCAAGGTATGGTCTTTGACTTAAAGTCCCTTTTTGTTGACTTTTGAAAATGACCTATAATGTTGAAATTGATAACTTTTTGTGAAAGCATTTCTTGGACTTGAAGTATGAAGATGAGTTGTAGGAAATGTCTTTCTCTTCAAAATGAGCTTTGGATAGAATTTTTCTGATAATCCATGTGAAAGTTATGCCCTGGTCAATTTCAGTTGACTTTTTCAGCTGTCCAAATAAGGAAACTTTTGCATCTTTGATGATTTCTGAGCCAAATTTTAAGAATCATGATCAAGCATTGATCAAATGATGTTTGTGGCTTCAAAATGATATGTTGACCAAAAATTTGAACTTTTGACTGTCAAATGACCATTTTGCCCCTACAGTTGACTGTAGTGCAATTAGGGTTTTTGACTGTGCAATTTTGTGCTGAATGCCTTGAAACTTGATATGAGGATGCTTGACCATATTTGTAGGCATGTGAGGCTTGATTGGGCCTTTGAAAACTTCATTTTCTTGATCAGCACACAAACCCTAGTTTTGACTGTATAGGGGACCTTTGCACTGTACAACCCTTGGGGAATTTTGTGACTTGGCTTGGCAATTTCTTGAAGAATATGGGAGGGCAAATTTTGGGGTACAACACTATGAAAGAGTTTTATCTTGACCTAAATAAAGGAAATGAGTAATTAAAATTAAATAAAATTAATTTAAACTAACTAAGGAAAGAAATTAATTTGAAAAGGATTTTTTTAGGGTTTTTTATGAAAAGGTTTTAAATTAATGAAAATAAAATGAAACTTAATTAACTAAAATAAACTAAGTTCTAAATTAATTTTAACTAAGAAAACAAAATAATATATTAATTTATCCTAAGTCTAAAATTATTTATGAAAAGAAAGGAAATTATTTATTTTAAGAAAAAAATATTTTTTTTAATCTTTTTGTTTTATGGAAAATAAAATACATTAGTATAAAAAATAAGTAAAAATAAATTTGGATTTTTTTTATGATTTTATGAAAATAATAATAATAATAATAATAATAATAATAATAATAATAATAATAATAATAATAATAATAATAATGAAAATATTAATATTATTATTAATAATAATAATAATAATAATAATAATAATGAAGAAAAATAAAATAAAAATAAAAAATAAAGAAAAGTCAGGGGGGGGGGGTTAATCAGTAATGTAAGGAGTATTATGAGGGAAAAAACTAGGCCCACTTAAAGAGCCCAAGCGCTGCCAAAAAGAACACAAAAAAGTCAGAAAATTGTAAAAAAAATAGCAAAAGGTCATGCTGGGGCTTGAACCCAGGACCTAAGGGTGAACATGCGCGTGCTTTGCCACTGGGGTGGCTATACATCTGTTAATATAACTGAAACAATAAATACATAACACAAAATGCGCCCTGAATACACTTCATCTTCAACCTTCAGCCAAAGGACCCGTATCTTCTTCATTTCTCAACAAAAATGAAAAGTTCAAACATGAAAGTTGTAGCATTTCTTCCCACGAATCCAAACATATAAGTAACTTAAGCTAACAGTCAAAGATGAATGAGAATTTTTCTAGCCCTAATTCAAACCCTAAAAATTTCAGAAAACTTCAACTCTAAAATTCTCTAAGCTCAGGCCATATAAATGCAAACTATGGATATGTACAACTTCGTGGCAAAGTTATCTACATTTTATCTTCACAAATCAAGACCTAACAATGCCTAACTAATGAGATGAAAAGTCAGAAAACTCACCTTGCAGCTGGAGATCGTTTTTTGAGTAAGAGCTACTTTAAAAGTGTTTTGATGATTGGGTGAGCTTCCTTTCACCTCCAGGAAGCTATTGCAAAGCTTACTTTGTGCTGAGAGTTCTTGAATCAAGCTGAAGAAGTCAATGTGCAATGCCATGTTTTTGAAAATGGATAATGGTGTAAATGGTTTTACAGTTTGAAAATAGGGGTTGGGATAGTTTCTATATGTGTATTAGAAGCTTTGTAAATGGTTTGGCCAAGAAACGCACAAGGGGATTTGGAAGTTGGGTTCAAAAATCAGAAATGACAAGTTTTTGTGCTTTTATGGCAATTTCTATTTTTGGGGAGTTTTAGGACTTGTTCAATCGTGTGTTAGCTTGCAATGCACTTGTATAATTATATGGAAAAAGTTAGAGGACTTGAGGAGGTCAGAAAACAAAGATCACATGTTATGAGTTTTTGACTTATTTTTGAAGTTATCTTGAAAAACATGGTTTCAATGCAAGGTACATGTCTTGTAGGGTGGCTTGCAACTTTAAACATGTTTGTTATGAGTTTATGGAGCATGCTTGTGCAGAAAAAACATGTGCAAATCTCCATACAAGTTGACTTTGTGATTAAAGTCACTTTTCCAAAATGGAAGTGTGAACTTTGTTCCATTAATGGAAAGTTTACTTGGACAAAGCTTGAATCAAGTGGATAATAGCTCAAAAGCAAGTGTAATCTTCTGATTTTGGATAGATCTTGAGGTTTAGAGGCCGGCAAAACAAGATTGTGCAGCATAGGTTTGAAATTGAATTCTTGTTCATCACAAAATAACTTGTAATTCAAGTGTGAAAATTCTAACTTCATCTCTTCGATTCTCCCTACTCAAGAATGATATCAAGGAGTTCTTGGACATTTTGGAAAGCTTGTAATGTGCTATACAACCCTTCTTTGAATCAATTTTGAAAATTCCCCTTGGAACTATATGAAAAGGTGCCAAGAAGTTAGGTCAAAATCCTAACCAAAACTAGGGCAAAATTTCAATAAGTGTCCAATTTCAAGACCATGACTTTATGAATTAATAACTTAAGATCCAAGCATTTTTAGGAGAAGTTGTGTAAAGAAATTTTGTAGATATCATGGAGATCTACAACTTTTATGTTGAAAGTTTCTTATGAATCCTCTTGTATCATGGTGAAAAATTGGCCCAAAGTTAAGAAAAAACATGAAGTTTAAACACTTAAAAAAATTTCTAAGTTAGAAAACTATGACTTTTCAAAATGAAATCTTGAATTTTTTATTTCTTGATGAATAAGTTTCATATTTTTACATGTTTTGATGAATTGTGATCTTTGACATTGAATTTTGACCAAAAAGTCAAAGTTTGACTTTTCAGTATACAATTGACTTTTTGATCAGTTCACTGAAAATTCACTATCAATCCAATTGATTTTGAGCAATGTTTTAGGTCATGCCACTAGGTAAAAATGATGCAATTTAACTCTTGAAATCATGCTTCAAAACCAATTGACCATTTTCTAGGTCAAAAATCAGAAATTGCCCTTTCTCAGTAAAAACCCTAATTTTGACCATTTTGCCCTTTTGATGATTTGATTAAATTTCTTGGGGAATTGTGGTACAAACTTGATCAAATGATACATATTAGTTTATAATATTGATGTGGATAAAAAATTATAAAGTTTTACTGTAAATTGTCTATAGTTGACTTTTCCCCAATATAATTGATTTTTAGGTCAATTGCTCAATTGACTGAGCAAAAATGTGATCCAAGGCTTGAAACTTGACATGAGAAATCTTGGGAATCTATAATGATCCATGAAAGTCATATGAATCAATGAAAGTCCAAATATCCTTGTGCAATCTCAAACCCTAATTTTGGTCATCAGTGCTTAAGGAGGTGTCTTGAGTTGATTAACCCTAGTGCAGTCTTGAACCAAGAGTGGTATTTGTGAAGAAATATTTGATAAATGAGAGGGAAAATTTTGGGGTACAACAGTTCCTATCCAATTTCAAGTCTTGAATTACAAATCTTCCAAGAAAGTCATTCACAAGGGCAAAATGGTCATTTGCATACTGAAAAGTCAAACTTTGACTTTTGGATCAAAATCAAGTTTCAAGAATCATATTTAATCAAGACATGTTGAAATATGAAGTTTGTTTCGTCAAGAAATTCAAAAGTCAAAATTACTTTGGAAAAGTCAAATTTTTAAATACTTAGAATTTTTCTAAGTGTTTAAGAAATATGACAAGCTCAGAACTTCTGATCAGATTATCACCATGATGCAAGCTGATTTTGGAATAACTTCTAACACAAGAGTTGTGGATCTCAATGAGATCTCAAATATTGCAGAACAAAACTTCTTCTAGAAATGTTGGGATTTCAAGTTATACATCTTCAAAGTCACGTCCATGAAACTGAAGCTTTCAGCAAATTCTGGACCTTTCCAAAACAGGACTTGGTTAGAACTTTTGGGCCAGTTTTCACATAGGTTAAGTTAGAAGTGGCAAGAGAAATTCAAAGAGGATTTACAATGCGTGTTACAAGCTTTTGGGAAAGTCTGAGAACTCGCTCAGAACATGCTGGAGCAAAGAGATTAAAGGATCAGAAGTTAGATGTTGGTCCTAAGTTGCGCTGATGATGAACTTCTGATCCAGAATTAAGCTATGATGCATAATCTCACATTGCACGATTTCGGGTTTGATAAATCTCATTATTATTTAATGCTCACAACCACTTTTGAGTTTTTATCCAAAGGATTTCCCCACGTGTGAGATAGAAGTACCACTGTTGTCCTTGAAAAACAAACTTTTGTACAAAGTTATGATGAGCCCATGCTTTGCTTTTGCATCTGAGGGTACTTTTCCTTAATTCATGCTTACAAATCCAGCTTAGGCACGGCTAAAAGCTGCTAACCAACATACTTGCTTCAAGAACAAGGCAACACCCTAGCATATGAAGGCTATGTTCAACGCTTCGGTCAGAACATCACCAAATCCCAAAAACCTCGTTTAAACAACCTGTTGCACTGCTACAACACAATCCTATAACCAACAGTTAATCCAGTCCACGCATGCACTTTCCCAAATCCCATATTTGCACCAAACTAGCATACGAAATATGTGTTTAAAAAGAAATGGAACAGTATGCAAAAAAGGTTTAAATCCCATTTGTTCCCCCCCCCCCAAAACCACAACAAACTCACCTATAAATAAGTTTCTCCATCACACTTTCAAGGGGCTGGCTTTTGGAGAGAGAGAATCATCAAAGAAGAGAAAATAAAATTGTGAAACCTTCATAAAAATCGGAATTCCCAAACAGAAAACCAAACCTTTATTCTTCCATTTGAATCAAAGAACTTAGCATTTTCTCTTCCGTTGTTCTTTCTGACTTTAGAACATCTGAAGGCAGTAGTTCAAGTTCCAAGCACACGCTCCAGATTCAAGGTAAGTCTTTCTGACTTTGCATCTTTTTATTTAGAACATCATTAAATATGTAAATATCATAGTATTGATGTTGTCCATATCATTGCATAAGTAGAAAAAATATGGATCAGAACTTCTTGATTAAGGTTAGACTCTGAATTAGGATTAGAACTTTTATAAACTATTGTGGTTTTTATCCTTCTGATTTGCTGTTTGTTAAGAACTGAATAAATTACTGATGTGCTGATTAATATGAGGAAGGAATTGAAATGTAACACAACTTCTGAGTTCTCCTTACCGTTTTAACGCACAGAACTTCTATGATTTTATCACTGTTTAAACGCACTAAACTTCTGATGCTCACTCGCTGTTAACGCACACTGAACTTCTGATGTTCACTCAATGTCTTAGCATACACTGAACTTCTGAGTTCTCTTCACTATTTTAATACAAATAACTTCTAAGACTTTCTCGTTGTTCTAACACTCATAAGTTCAACACATAGCAACCCATAACTTCTGTATCTTTCCTATAACATTTCTTGCAGGACCTAAGAGTGTATCAATCTAGAACTTCTGATGCTTCTTTCTGGACCACAACGCGCCCAACATAAAAAATTTTGATCCCCTTTGTGTTGCTTTCAGCAGCATGTTAATTCTATCTCTCGTTATTTCCCTTTTTATCATTTTCAATATTAATACCCTTTTTATTAATATAAAAAAGACATGAAAATATTTTCTTTTATTAATTAATTTATTTCTTTTTCTTAATTCATTAAGACAAAAAAAACCCCTTTTCTAAACAAATCCTTTTTCTTTCTTGCATTGTACATTTCAATATGGTTGTAATAGTTAAATAGGATTTAAATTCTTGTAACCCCCCATTTGTAAATATGTACCCCCATCCCTAAATATTGTAATAGCGTAGGACTTTATATTTCCGCAATTTATCGCTTTTCAAATGTAAATGCTAGTAATTAGGGTGTGTATGGCAAGACATGAAATCAACAAATAGATAACCCTAATCAAGACTAAATGCATGTAAATAAAACACACTTGCACACTAACACCCTTAGGGTAATCCCATTTTGCTGCTTTTCGGAAAATAGTCATGTCCCTCGAATATGGGCGTTTTAGCAAAGACCCTCGATAAAAGATCGTAGTCCCTCGATGACCCTCAATGTGATCTTTGGTAAACGATCTAGTCCCTAAAACGATATTGCTAAAACGTTCCATAGGTTGCGTTCTATGACTATACAAACGTCCCACACCCGTCCCTTTACATCCAACGATGGGGCTTATTACCAAAACAATGGTAAGATAACAACATCTAAAGGAGGAGGAAAAGATCATTTAAGACCTTTGAGTAGGTAGATTCGCTCCTAATTGCTTGCTTGCTCACAACAAAAACATTTTATACACCAAACACTTTCATTTTGAAACATTTTTAAAAGACACACACTTTGTACACGTTCTTATAGAAACGAGAACAATTACAAAGACACCTTTTCAAAATCACTTTCAAAAACACATTCCACAAACACCTCTTTAAACTGTTTTTGAAACAACACTTTGTATGCGTACTTATAGAAACGAGAACCATTACAAAGATATTTTCAAAATACTCTCAAAACCCACACCACAAGTACATTCAAACAAAACAAGTGATCTAGCAAGCAATTAAGCACCCATGGAAAACCATGGATAAAAAGGGTGCTAATACCTTCCCTTTTCATAATCTACCCCCCGAACTCAAGAAAACATCTCAAAGGTCTTTCCTGTTCTTTTCAGCCTTTCCTTTTGGATAAAAGAAAAGTCGGTGGCGACTCTTGCTAACCGCAACATTTGCGATTGAATGCAAAACCACCAAGTCAGTTCTCCCACCGTGTTACAAGATGATTCTTTAATCAAAATTGGAGAGGAGACTATGATCTTTAACTTTTATGTTCAAAGATTTTTTATTTGAGTCCAAATGAGACCCTAAAAAATAGCCATGAAACTTGCAACATTTTAGAACATATCTTGAAAATTACTAAGTGTCCGGAAACTTATAATCCCCATAACTCCCAAAATAATCACTTTTTGGACTTAAGGTGTCTAGGAAAAAGTTCAATAACTTTTCCTCCTCTTTCCGACCATATAAAATTTGCATATTTCCCATAATTATTGAGAAAGTTATAACCAATTCAAATCCAGAACTATGAACACTTAAGCAAAATTCAAGGCTCCGAATAACTTTTTTGACAAGTTATTCCCAATTCATCATTTCCCTTTTGTTTTACACCATCATAGCTCATGGAACATAGAAATAGGAACATTGAGTTGATGATCGACCAAAAATCCCTCCAGTCAACAGTTGACTTTAGGCGACTTTTCAGTCCATGCATACTCAAATCTCTCCTTATTCAATCAACCCTGATTTTCTGATAAAATGTGAAGATTAATATACCACTTATGGATGTTTTAAGATAAATGGAGCATTATGAGATAATCTTAAGCTTTAAAAATTAGTTAAATTGTGCCATTGGTCAAAAACCCTAGCCTGTAAACCCATTAAACTTCTGAACCTCAGACGCTTTATTCAATGCAAATGCATGCTATATTAGTGCATATGACTTAATGAAAAGATGTGAATATAAAATCCTAAGCCAGATAGCGGGACAATCAAGAAGGCAAATTTTGGAGTGCAATAATTTTGTGTGGGATTTATGTTGTATGATGATAATGATGGTTTGTATTGACGCATGTTGAAGGCTTATGCCTTGTGGTTGCATAATTATGTTGTTGCATATGATGTCACATGTTACATAGTGATGAGGCCTTATGCCCTGTTGTTGGTCTGTAATAGCATTGAGATGAGGGCTTATTCCCTATTATTGCCCAAATTGGCATATGTGATGAGGGCTTATGCCCTGATGGTACCACATGCATTGAGTTGATGTCGGTCTCATTGCATTGCATTATTTTAAGTTGATGTTGTACCTCAAAATTTGCCCTCTCATTTATCAAATGTTTTCTCACAAGATCTCCTCTGGTTCAAGACTGCACAAGGTTTGATCAGGTTAAGACACCTCCTTAAGCACTGTAACTAAAATTAAGGTTTGAGATTGCACAAGGATAATTGAACTTTCAATGCCTCATATGACTTTCATGGATCATTATGGACCCCCAAGATTTCTCATGTCAAGTTTCAAGTTTTGGATCATATTTTTGCTCGGTCAATTGATTAGTTGACCTAAAAATCACTTGTATTGGGGAAAAAGTCAATTGTACACTGAAAAGTCAAACTTTGACTTTTTGGTCAAAATCAAGTGTCAAAGATCACAATTCATCAAAAAATGTCAAAATATGAAACTTGTTCATCAAGAAATAAAAAAAGTCAAGATTTCATTTTGAAAAGTCAAAGTTTCCAAACAGAAATTTTTCTAAGTGTTGAAAACTTCATATTTTTTAACAACTTTGAGCCAATTTTTCACCATGATGCAAGATGATTCAAAAGAAACTTTCAACATGAAAGTTGTATATCTCCATGAGATATAAAACATTTATTTACACAACTTATCCTAGAAATGCTTGGATCTCAAGTTATAAATTCATGAAGTAAGGGCATTTTTGTATAAACACTTAGAGAAATTTTCAGCAGTTTTAGTCAGGTTTTTTGTCCCAACTTCTTGGCCAATTTTCGTCGAGTTCCAGCTTGATTTAACAAAAGTGGAAAACATGAAATTTGTAGGGGAGATTCCAATCTTTCCAAAGAGTCCAAGAACGCATTGAGATTATTCTTGAGCTGAGAGAATCGAAGAGATGAAGTTAGGGTTTCATTCTTGATTTACAAGGCAGAATTTGTGATGAACACTTGACTAAAATTCCAACCAAAGCTACAAGACCTCTCTTTTCAGGCTATGTTATCTCCAAATCTATTCATAATCAAGCTATTACACAAACCCTAAGTGTATTACACAAGCATTTGAAGCCTTGTCCAAGTCTTGATACCATTTATGGTTAGAAATGCAAAAGCAACATTTCCATTTGCATAAAGCTTCACTTTTCCAACCACTCTCTTCTTTCAAAGCTTGAAACCTGTTCCAAAGATCACAACAAATCTCTCAACATCAGAAGCAATCCACAAGAACTGCAAAGCATGGCTAAGTTCCTTAATTCACTATAAATAGAGAGGCCAATTGCAACATAAAGAGGTAGAAAAAATAGAGAGAAAAGCCAGAAGTGTTGTTGTAAACTAGCCATCAAAATCCCATACTCTCAAAAAAGGCCATAATTGTCCAAAAAAAGCTTCCACTCTTGAGTTTTAAAGTCCAAATCTTTGGAACTCTCAGACCTTGCAAGCTCTGCCCAAACACCTAAGCACCTCACATACATTAGCTAGAACTTGTTCAAACTCAAGAACAAGCTTCTATAACACCTCTGTTTCCTTTCCAAGTTCAAGAACAGTCAAGATAACAACTCAAGCTCAAAGTATAAGATCCAGCTCCAAGGTAAGTTTCTTGACTTTAATTCTTCATTTCAAGCATCATTAGTGATTCATTTGTGAAGACAAAATCTAGTAACCGTTGCCCTTGAAGCTAACCTTTTGTTTTTCTTCCATTATTTTCATTTATGTGTTGAGAGCTAACCCATGTATGCAGTAAAACAATGTTGAAGTAAAAAATGATAGTATGAGTCGACACATAGCCTTATGAGTCGATACATACTGCTATACAGGCCCAAAACAGAAGGAAAAAGAGTGTATGAGTCGACACAAAGCATGTATGAGTCGACACATGCAGTGTATGAGTCGACACGTACCATTATATATCGACTCATACTGAGTTGATTTGGCAATACAGGGGCAAAGAAAGTTATGTGTCGATGCATAGGAGCTTGTATCGACACATAATAGTTCAAAATGCAATTTTCCTTCTTTTTACACTGTTTTTACATTTCCTTCATTGTTATTCGATATGGTTGTAATATTTAAGTTCCCATTTCATCCCCATTTGTAAATTCCACCCCCATCCCCTAAACGATGTAATAGCGTAAGACTTTATTTTCCGCAATTTAACGCTTTCAAATACAAATGTTAGTAATTAGGGCGTGTATGGCAAGATAAAAACAATAAATAGACAACCCAAAAATAAAAGACTAAATGCATGGAATCAAACACACTATTCACACATGCACCCTTAGGGTAATCTCACTTGTTGCCTATTGGAAAATAGTCATGTCCCTCGAACATGGGCGTTCTAGCGAAGACCCTCGATAAAAGATTGTAGTCCCTCGATGACCCACAATGTTGCTTTCGGTAAACGATCTAGTCCCTAAACGACACTGCTAAAACATCTCATAGGTTGCCTTCTATGACTATACAAACGTCCCGCGCCGGTCCCTTTACATCCAAAGATAGGGTTACTTACCAAATCAATGGTAAGATGACAATGTCAAAGGAAATAGGAAATAAACATGAAATAATTTTGAGTAGATAGATTGTTCCTAGTTGCTTGCTCAATTTCAAACCAAAAAACATCCTTGCTATTTTCAAAACAAACACCAACACTTTCAAAAAACATCTTTTAAACTTGAAAACATTTTCAAAAGATCAACGCTTTGTATACATTCTTACGAACAAGAATCATTACAAAGTTTGCCTAAACGATGACATCTTTACAAAATACTTTCAAAAACCACACAAAGCACATTTTCAAACAAAAGCAAGTGATTTAGCAAGTAATTAAGAGCCCATGGAAAACCATGGATGAAAAGGGTGCTAATACTTTCTCTTTTCATAATCTACCCCCCGAACTCAAGAAAATATCTCAAAGGTATTTCTTGTTCTTTTCAGCCTTTCCTTTTGGATAAAAGAAAATTCGATGTCGACTCTTGCTAACCGCAACATTGGCAATCAAACGCAAAACAACCAAGTCAGTTCTCCCATCGTGTTACAGAACTGGCAACTCTGCAGGGGAAATATTTTAAAAGTTGGGTTACCTTAGGGCTAGATCACATTTATTTGCTTTCATTGTTTGACTTGTATGCTTTACATTTTGGTTATTTGTTTGGGTTTGAATCCTCTAACTAGATTTGGGATACCTTATAGGTAAGTAGTAATACGTTGTGGAAACTGTGCAGGGTATACCGACATGGTTTAAGCAATAGCTATGTTAGTGTGACATATTTATGGGTACTGGTAGCCCTTGAGTAGTCAAGGAGAATACAGGGCCGCTGAGTGATGTCATGAAGCACTAACTAACTTCTAGAACCTTTACTTGACCAACTTGGCCATTAAGACGTAGTGAGATGACTGACTTTGGTGCAATCCGAAATTGGTAGATACTCTATACTACACTCATTGAGGTTTGGTTTTTTGGGATATTTCGGCCGCCATTAAAGAGGCTTGCGCTGAAACAATGCCCGAGAAAACAAACCAGTGATATTGAGCTCCTTTAGAACCCAGTTACTATTGCTAGGATAGTTATGAGCCAACTAAACTTCAAGAGGGTACTTACCTATAAGACTCCACGCAAGCCTAAACCTAAGGACTTATTTGTTTTGTTTGTATATACTTACTTGTACATAACATCATAAACATCATAACATCATACTCATACTCACTAACCATTTCAAGGATTTTGGGATTTATCTTTGTTCTGTTTTGTAGGACATGGATTCTATTCGCAGAAAAATCATTCAAGTCAATCTTGTAAGGATCCCTCCTCAACTCAAAGAGCTATCATCAAGGATTCCTGAAAACTCTCCATTTACCGAAAGACATGGTCGCCTACTAAACTTGGTCACCTCCAACACTGATGAGGACATGATGAAGGTGCTATTCCAGTTCTTTGATCTTGTACACCATTGCTTCACATTTCCCGATTATCAACTTGTGCCAACTTTGGAAGAATTCTCCCAACTCTTGAGGATTCTCATTCTCAATCAACTACCCTTCAACGGTACGGAAAGAGATCCAAAGCCAAAAGATATTGCTCAAGCTCTACACTTGCAACCATCTGATATCACAACTAATTGGGAAACAAGGAGTGGTGTCAAAGGTTTCTTAGGAAAGTTCTCGTTTGAGAAATCCCAAAACTGTTGGAACTCTTTGGATTTGCAAGCTTTTGAGGAAATTGTGGCTCTCCTCATCTATGGGATGGTTTTGTTTCCAAATCCTGACCAACTCATAGATGTGAACACCGTCAAAATCTTCATGTCTCGTAACCCGGTGCCTACTTTGCTAGGAGACATCCTACATTCTTTTCACAATCGCACTATGAGGAAAAGAGGTATCCTTATGTGTTGTACCCCTCTCTTGGCAAGATGGTTTACTTTGAATCTTCCCCAATCTGTATTGAAGAACGAGCAAGGTTCAAGGTGGTCACATAGGTTAATGACACTCAAACATTCAGACATTCATTTATGTTCCAGATCTATAATGTTACCATTGTCGATCGTTGTGGAGAATTACCTAATGTACCTTTACTTGGCATTAGAGGAGGTATCACCTACAACCTATGCCTAGACTTAAGACAATTTGGTTACGCCTGAAGGGATGGCCCACATGAGATGCTCATTCAAGGTTTGGTATTTGACTACGAGAACGACGATCAAGGTCATCGCCAAAGATTTATCCGAGCTTGGAGGATGTTGAACAAGGTAGATAGCAAGACATTGGGGCATAAGAATTCCATCCCTCTTAAGCCTTACCTCAAATGGGTATGAGCTTGGGCTCAAAGTCTTATAATGCCTTACCCCTCCATTCTCCCGGTTATCATAGAGCCTATTATGGAAGGAGATGTTCCATACACTATCCTGCATCCTGACATGCCCACCTCTCTTGAAGACTTACAAAGGGATTGGATATAACTTAAGGGGGAGCGAGACACTTTTGAGGCCCAATTCTACGCCAGCGAGAAGAAGGTTTTGGAACTCACTAAGAAACTTCATGAGGAGCGGAGCCTGAACGCCTACATTGCACCAAAGAGGATGCGTACAACTTTTTTATCTTAGAGTTTTTGTATTTCTTTGTAAGCCCAAAAGAGGCATGATGTACTCAAGCTTTAATTTATTAATATAACGTGTGTTCCTTTTTGGTCTAAAGAAAATTTGAATCTCCAATTTCCTTGAAATCATTGCATATGCATCTCCATTCATCATAACATAAGCAGGTTTTCTTACAATAAGTCTCCTCATCTTTTTACTGTTTATTTCAGTAAGATGGATCTCGAGTAGACAGTAAAAGACCTCCAGGCACATAATGCTCAGTTTCAACAGATGTTCTTGACTCTAGCCAAGGGACAAGAGGATTTGAAAACTTTGCTGATTGAAGAAAAGAAGAAGAAAGCAACGAAAGCAACCGGTGTTCTGAATCTAGGAAGAATGTTCCCGTGGGCAGCCAGAAAGATCTTAGACTTCACAACATCATCTGGTGAGAAAGACAATCAAGAAGGGAAAGGCAAGGAAGCAACTACCCAGCCAGAATCTGAAGAGGAAGAAGAAGAGGATTAATCTAAAGATCAATATCCCCCGACCGATGAAAAATACAAACATCTCGAAGAGCGTCTAAGTGCAATGGAAATTCATAAAGTGCCCAGGCTGGACTTTGAAGAGATGGGTTTAGTGTATGGGATTGTTATTCCGCCAAAATTCAAGGCACCAGTATTTGCTAAGTACGATGAGGTTTCGTGTCCCAAGATGCATCTCTGATCTTACGTGAGGAAGATACAGCCTCACACTGCTGACAAAGATTTATGGGTCCACTTCTTTCAAGACAGTCTATCTGGGACTCAGCTAGATTGGTTCTATCAACTAGAGAGGGCCAATATCCATAATTGGGAAGACCTTTTCGTTGCTTTCTATAAACAGTATCAATACAATGCAGACCTTGCTCCCACCCGTACTCAACTCCAGAGTATGGCTATGATTTCAAGTGAAGGTTTCAAAGACTACGCTCAGAAATGGAGGGACTTAGCATGAAGAGTTCAGCCTCCCCTGTCCGAAAGAGAGTTAGTAGACATGTTTCTGAGCACCCTGTCCGACCCTTTCTTCAATCATCTAATTAGAAGCTCTTCAGTAGGCTTCACTGGATTAATCTTGACCGGAGAGAGAGTGGAAGCTGCAATTAAGATTGGGAAGATTCAAAAGGACGCATCCTCCAGTGCTGTGAGAAAACCATTTATTGGGAAGAAAGAAGTTGGTGATGTGTATCCTCAAAGAAATCAAGATAGAACTTAACGTCGTCCAATGGTAGGGGTTGTCATGATCCCTAAGCCTGCACCTACTCAACAAAGGAGCAACCAGCCTAGAACAGAAAGACCAGTAAGACAATTTACCCGGATAAATATGACATTGTCTCAAGTCCTGCCACATTTGTTGAGATCTAATCTGGTAACTTTGAAAGAAGCTCCGAAGAATCCCAACACAACCTCTCCTTATTACCGTCCTAATGCTCGTTGTGCTTACCATTCAGAAAGTCCAGGCCATGATACTAACAACTGTTGTGCTTTGAAAAACAAGGTGCAAGACCTTCTTGAAGCAAAAGAAATTGAATTCGATGCTCCTGAGATCCAAAATGTTATCACCGCTCCTATCCCCGGTCATGGTCGTGATGTTAACGTTGTTGAAGATGACATGTTTGTTAATGTTGTTGATGAACTTGTTACTCCTCTCCTGACTATCAAGAGGAACCTATTGAGGGCTGGTTTATTTTCGGGCTGTAAGGAAAGCTGCCACCTCTGTTTATCCCTACCAACTGGTTGTCATTTATTGAAAACAGGTGTTCAATGCCTAATGGATGACAAAGAGATTTTGTTTGAAAAAACTCCCGTTCCAACCATTTCTTACAATGATGTTTCAATAGTAACCATTTACGCCAATCCTTCCAGGGTCTCCACCAAAAGACCCGTTAGGATTACATCAGTTCCTAAAGTAGCTCCACTGGTAATTACTATGTCAGGACCAATCCCGTACTCATCAGATAAAACTGTCCCATGGAACTATGGGGGCGACGTCTACTATCACGACGTCAAGCAGGATTGGCTGGCTGATGAAGACTCAATTTTTGAGAAGGCTGACCCCGACATCAGTAACATTGCAGGAACTAGCAAGATAACCCGAAGTGGCAGAGTATTCTCTCCCGAGATTGCTCCTCCTAAAACTATTACCGGTCATGTGATCATCCCTACTTCTGTTCCTGTTGACACTTCTACTACTACAATCCATATGGTTACCCCTACTGACACTACTACCACCGAGTCGACCGAGACTCGAGGAAAAGGCATTCTGGTTGAGTCTGTCTGGATAAAGGCGCAATTAGTATCTATCCCTGAGGCCTCCCAAAAGGAGATGGAAGAAATTCTGAAAATTATAAAGAGAAGCGACTACAATATAGTGGAACAGTTAGGGTAGACTCCGTAAAAAATTTCCATGCTGGATTTATTGTTATGCTCTGAGGCTCATGCGAAGGCCTTGGTGAAATTCCTTAAAACTTCCCATGTGCCACAAGAAACCTCTGCTGATCAGTTCCAAGACTGTATGGCCAGTTTGACCGCTGACAATGGTTTAGGCTTTTCTGATGCTAACTTGACACCTAGAGAAAGGAAGCACAACGAGGCATTGCATGTCTCTATCGAATGCAGGGGCACAAATTTAGCCCATGTCTTGGTTGATACGGGTTCGTCTTTGAATGTGCTGCCTAAGAAGGCTCTCGATAGACTCGAATGTGAAGGTTTGACCTTAAAACCGAACAACATAGTGGTAAGGGCCTTCGACGGTTCAAAGAGAATGGTGCATGGGGAGGTGGACATACCCATAAAAGTTGGAACCCAAACATTTTATTCAACTTTTTACGTGATGGACATTCTCCCTTCCTATTCCTGTTTATTGGGCTGACCATGGATTCACAATGCTGGTGTCGTTACCTCTACATTACATCAGATGCTGAAATACCCGACCAAGGGGAAAATCATTACTGTCCATGGAGAAGAAGAATATATGGTCAATCACTTAAACTCCTTCAGATATGTAGATTTGGATGGTGAATTCATTGAAACTCTGTTTCAGCATTTCGAGGAAGTCCCACAAACCGTGGCAGTAACCAAGGCTATCTCCTAAGTCCCAAAAATTACAAGACCTCTGCTAAAGATGTCTTCTCTGAAAGATGTAAAGGCAGTGATCGAAGAAGGTGGGTGTACTATTTAGGGCCAACTCTCATATATCCCTTACAAATCTGACAAACTTGGTTTGGGTTTCACTTCAGGAGCCCAGAAAGCTGTACACCATGCTCGTGCCTGGGAACCACCTTTGAAGATCAGCAACCATGGAGTCAACGCAGTGGGGGATGATGATGAGGATAGCTACGACCTGGAGGAATGGATTTTCCCAACTATCAATGGAGGAATCAACAACTGGGAAGCTAAAGATTTTATCCCAATTACTTTTATTCAACATTAATTGTCTTTAAATTTTTTGTTGGACCTGTAATAATTAAACAATTCAGACTTTTAAAACCTTGTGTCTTACCCGAGGCACAACGGTCCATTTGTAAGGGTCGTTACCTTATTTTCATATGTCACCAATGAATCATGGACGTTTTTTCATACAAACTTTGTGCTCTTTGTCTTTCTTTTTCTACATTTTTATTTCTTTCAAAAATAGCTATACTCTTACACACACTCACATTCAAAATGAAGATCTACGTCTATTCGAGATCCCATGGGTAACAATTCTGCTATGGCCTTTTGTGACTCTGAGAATCTAATCTATCAAGCCGAAGACGAAGGTGAGGAAGATTGTGAAGTTCTATGGGGAACTAGCCAGGTTACTACAGCTAGAAGAAAGGACCATACAGCCCCACGAAGAACCAGTGGACACAGTTAACCTAGGTATCGAAGAGGACAAGAAAGAAGTCAAGGTAGGAGCCAATATGGAACCCAGTGTCAAGAAGCGTATAACTCAGTTGCTACATGATTATGTTGAGGTCTTTGCCTAGTCGTACGAAGACATGCCAGGACTTGATGCTGATATCGTGGTCCATCGTCTACCGACAAAAGAAGACTACCCATCGGTAAAACAGAAAGTACGTCACATGCGGCCAGACATGTCAGAGAAGATTAAGGATGAAGTTATGAAACAATTCAACTCCAGTTTCTTAGCTGTTACCTCCTATCCACAATGGGTCGCCAATGTTGTTCCAGTGCCTAAAAAGGACGGCAAAGTACGAATGTGCATAGACTATCGAGATTTGAATAGGGCAAGCCCTAAGGATGATTTCCCACTTCCCTGTATCGATATTTTGGTTGATAACACCACACAACATAAAGTGTTCTCATTTATGGACGGTTTCTTAGGCTACAATCAAATCAAAATGGCCCCTGATGACATGGAGAAAACAACCTTCGTCACACAATGGGGTATATTCTGTTACAAGGTTATGCCATTCGGGTTGAAGAATGCTGGGGCAACTTATCAGCGTGCCATGGTAGCTCTATTTCACGACATGATACATCACGAAATAGAAGTCTATGTGGACGACATGATAGTCAGATCTCAAACTGAAGAGGAACATCTTGACCATTTGTAGAAACTGTTTGAGAGACTAAAGAAATACAAGTTGAGGTTGAACCCGAATAAACGCACATTTAGGGCGAGGTCCGGTAAACTTCTAGGCTTCATCGTTAGAGGTAAAGGTATCGAAGTAGATCCTGCCAAGGTGAAAGCAATACAAGAAATTCCTACTCCTCGTACTAAGAAGGAAGTCATAGGATTCTTAGGGCGGCTAAACTACATTGCCAGATTCATTTCTCACTTAACAACTACTTGTGAACCAATCATCAAATTACTTAAGAAAGATCAGGTAGTCAAATGGAATGATGAGTGCCAAACTGCCTTCGACAAGATCAAAGAGTACCTATAAGAGCCTCCTATTTTGATGCCGCCAGTTGAGGGAAGACCCTTGATCATGTATCTAACTATTTTGGAAAATTCAATGGGGTGTGTGTTGGGGCAACATGACGAGTCTGGCCGAAAAGAGCATGTTATTTACTACCTGAGCAAAAAGTTTATCGACTATGAAACAAGATATTCACTGCTCGAGAAAACTTTTTGCGCTCTGGCATGGGCTGCTCGCCGGTTAAGACAGTATATGCTGACCCATACTACCTTATTGATATCCAAGATGGATCCAATAAAATACAAATTCGAGAAGCCTGCCCTCTCTTGGAGAATAGCAAGATGACAGATGATCCTGATGGAATATGACATTCAGTACACTACCCAGAAAGAAATAAAGGGTAGTGTGCTAGCCGATCACCTCACTCATCAAGCTGTGGATGACTATCAACCCATGAAGTTTGAATTCCTGGATGAAGACATCATGATGGTAAACAATTGTGAAGAATTCAGACCATATGACATACCTGAACAAGGATCCCGATGGACCCTGGTTTTTGATAGGGCATCCAACGCACTCGGCAATGGCATAGGTGTTGTACTCATATCCCCTGAAGGATGTCACACTCCATTCACTGCAAGACTCTACTTCAACTGTACAAATAACATGGTAGAATACGAAGCGTGCATTTTTGGTCTCAAAGCTGCCATAGATTTGGGGATCAAGTCCTTAAGTGTATTCGAAGATTCAACCTTAGTCACCAGCCAGATCAAAGGAGAATGGGACACTAAACACCCTAACCTTATCCCCTACAAGGAACATGTGTTGACATTAATCCCTCATTTTGAGAAGATTACCTTCAAGCATTTCCCGCGAGAAGAAAATCAACTAGCAGATGCGCTAGCCACAATGTCATCCATGTCTAAACTCAAATGGGATAACGAGGCTCCCCAGATCACCATTGAACGGATGGATGAACCATATTATTGTCACGAGATCGATACTGAAGAAGTAGTGGACTAGCCTTGGTTCCATGAAATCAAGAGTATCTCGAGGCTCAAGAGTATCCGAAAGGAGCTTCAGTCAATGATAAGAAGTTCTTAAGGAGATTATCTGCTAAGTTCTTCATCAGTAATGCCATCCTCTACAAACGCAATCATGACTCTGTATTGCTTCGTTGCATAGACAAGGTTGAGGCAGAAAAGATCATGGTTGATCTACATGAAGGCACTTTTGTCACCCATTCCAGTGGGCATACGATGGCTAAGAAGATCCTACTGGTAGGTTATTACTGGTCTACCATGGAAGAAGATTGCTATCAGTATTCTCGAACCTGTCATAAGTGTCAGATCTATGCTAAAAAAGTGCATGTGCCTCCAGTCCTTCTAAATGTCCTGACCGCTCCCTGGCCATTCGCGATGTGGGGCATCAATATGATTGGAGAGATCAAACCTATAGCTTCTAATGGACACCGCTTCATCTTGGTGGCCATTTACTATTTCACAAAGTGGGTTGAGGCAACTTCTTTCGCTTCCGTTACCAAGAATGTTGTGGCCTGTTTCATCAAACAGAATCTCATCTGTCGGTATGGCATCCCAGAGAGAATCATCACAGACAATGGTACGAATCTAAACAATATTAGGATCATTGCACTGTGCGTGCAATTCAAGATCCAGCACCATAATTCTTCCCCTTACCGGCCAAAGATGAATGGCGTTGTCGAAGCCGCAAATAAGAACATCAAAAAGATCATACAAAAAATGACAGTAACCTACAAGGACTGGCATGAGATGCTACCATTCGCTCTCCACGGTTGTTGTATCACGACACGCACATCAACTGGAGCAACACCTTACTCTCTAGTATACGGCATGGAGGTTGTCTTGCCTATTAAGGTCCGGATCCCTTCCCTGAGAATCATGAAGGATGCAGGGTTGAATGAAGAGGATTGGATCCAGACTCGACTTGACCAGTTGAACCTAATTGATGAGAAAAGGCTCACGGCTATCTGTCATGGCCAGATATACCAAAAACGCATGATCAAGGCCTTTAACAAAAAGGTCAAACGTCAGGTATATCAGGTTGGTGACTTGGTAATCAAGTGTATCATATTACTACAAGGTGATCCCAGGGGCAAATGGACTCCTACATATGAAGGACCGTTTGTGATCAAAAGCATATTCTCTGGTGGAGCAATGATCTTGACCACTATGGATGGCGACGATCTTCCACACCATGTGAATGCAGACATAGTCAAAAAATACTACGCATAAGAGACCCGCTAGGTTAACACACCTAGGCAAAACAAGGGCATCCCGGAGAGAACATGGTTCAGGCAAAAATTAGGGATAAAACAAAGAAATATGTACACCCGGCAAATTGAAAACCCGAAAGGGCGACTTGGGCAAAAAAGGGTATCCCGGTGGACTGAAAACCCGAAAGGGCGGTTGTGATCGGTGGATCTGGAACTGACTGTTTAACGCTGGTTCGTGAAATGTCGTGGAAGCAAGAGTCGCCACCGTCTTTTATTTTCTCCAAATGGAAAGGACAAAAGCACAGAAAAATTCCTTATAGAGATTGCTCTCGGTTCGGGAGGTAGATTATAGAAAGGGAAGGTGTTAGCACCCTTTCTATCCATGGTTATCCATGGGCTCTTAGATACTTGCTCATTTGTGTTTTCAAAATGTTTTGTTTGCTTTTCAACTGTGGGTTTAAAAAGTTTCTTTGAAAATTTCAGTTCGACTCTTGTATCGGTCCTCAAGAGTGTTTGAAAAATTGCTTTCGAAAGCTTTTTGAAAAGGTGTTGGTGTGAAAAGTATTTTTTGATTTGTTTGAATTTAGAGCAAGTATCTAGAGTCGTCTACCTACCCTAAGGAATTCGTCTGTGTAAATGTCCTTTAAAGTAGTGCCATCCCACCATTGAGAGGTAGGTAGCACCACCGTTGGAGGTGTTCGGGTCAATTCGAGGTTCGGGACATGGTGATCACCAGAGCAATGGGAAGACACCTTAGAAGCTACCCTCATGCCAGGTTCCCGGATCATGAGGACTTACTAAGACATCCTCTACTCGACGATCACCTTTCGAGGCAAGGCAACAGTGAGGCGTACCCTAGGGGTGGTGTGTGCGATTCGTGTGTCGTTTTCATTTGCATTTGTCTTGTCATGTTATTGGTGTTCTACGCTTGTTCTTATTTTGTCCATACATTCTTTCATGTCATTTGTTAACAGTTAAAAATATTGCGGGAAAGTAAAAAACTCTAAGCTATTACAAAAGGCGCGGGTCCACATCGCCAAAAGTTTCTCGAACCCGATTTGACAGAAAATAAATAAAGAAATTAAAAGTGCGAGAAGTAATTTACATGGCTTCGGGAGAATTACATTAATATTTAAACGAAATAAAATAAATACAAGAAATTAAGAACGAGGGCGTTGGACCCTTTTGCATAATTAAAATTAATAAGGAATTAATTAATTAAAAAGAAAGAAAGAATTTGTTTTTGGTGTTTTTTAGTATTTTATGATTTAATATAAAAAAGAGAATTAATTAAAATTAAAATAAGATGCAAACCCTAATTCTGATGGCTTTTAATTTATTTAAGAAAACATTAAATTTTGACCTAATATTTAACCTAACTATTTACATACAAATTTAATTATAAAAATAAATAAAATAAATAATATTTGGTTATCATGAAAAGAAAAATAAAAAGATGAAAAATTACTAATAAAACCCTATTTCTACATTTTTTAGATTTTTTATTAAAAGAATTAAAATTGCAAACCTAATTTAAAACTAAATTCAATTACATGCAAATTTATTTAAGAAAATACTAAAATAAAAATTATTCATTGTTTTAATTCTTTTCTGATTTTTATGGTGGTATTTTTATATTTATGAAAATAACAATTAAATTAACAAATAATAATTAAAAGAAATAGAATAAAAATAAAAAAGATATGGCAAACCTAGGGGGGTGGTAGTCCCCAAAGTGGAGGTGAAATCATGGAAACTCTGGCCCAATAACCTTGGTCCGTTTGACCTTTTCCAGATAGCGTGCTGCAGCATTGACCATGTTTATGGTGTTCATCAATTCTGAGCCTTTGATTTGAGCCTGATATGCACGTGGATGGTTTGATCTGGAGAGTGCATGATGTGCCTTGATGTTGATCCTGCATGGGAATATCAATGGGAAAAAAATATGTGGAAAGAGTGGAGACCTGGGATCGAACCCAGGTCATTAGCATTACCAATCAACACGTACGCCACTGAACCAATTGTCTACTTTGTATATTATATGCATAAGAATTATTATAAAGCAAAACAATCGCTAGTGGCCTAATCAGAAAAAGCGCGCGCCAAGATTCAAAGCGTCCAGTCATGGTTGGCCACGTACCCTTCTTCTTCATTGTGTTTTATTTTCCTGAAACAATAACAAACTAGCAACGGTTTTGTAAACGTTGCCATAGGTAAGATACAAGAAAATAGCGAATGGCCCTGTGACGCTCATAAATTGAGCGCGAGGGTAGGTTTAAGATCGTCCAGACGCGCTTATTTTAATGGTCAAGGTCATATGCTCCAATTTTGCCTTGTTTTAAAATCCCCAATTTAAAACTCTGCAAACCCTAAAACTTGGCAATGGTGAAATCGTCTACAATGCATAATAATCCAATCAAACACATGGGTTAGCTTTAGAATCATACCAGGAACATGAATCAATAATTAAAATGCCATGAAAATGCGTAGATTTTAAAATACGATTATGAATTTTTCATGAAATATTTGGAGTTCTGTATACCGATTCCTTGAGTTTTGATGAAGGTCTTTGATTGGAATGCGTTCAGTGATGCTTGAGGAAGCTAATGGAATAGGTTTCGTGCCTTGAATCAGCCTGCAACAGGGTTTTCAGTTATGAGTTTTTTGCAAAAAATTCCAATTTGATAATGGCTTTTCTGAGCAGCTGCGTGTGTTCTTTGATTAGGGTTGTGATCAGGCTCATAAACTGAGTGAATTAGGTTAAGAATATTGATCCAAATCTCTTGCAATGATGGTTTTGAAAATTTGATTTTCAAGATCTTTAACCAAATATTTTCCATGTGTTTTTTGTTCTTAATCATGCCAATCAATCCAAATCTTTCCATATTGGTACATGCACGAAATCTTGAGAGTAAAACATGCACAAAAAGATTTAAAACTTTAGGTTAAGTATTTTTCATACATTTAATTGATTTAAATGAATTATTATAAATAAAAATTCAAATAAATAAATAAAAAATGAATAAAAACTTCCCTTTGGGCCAAGTGGTCGTGCACATGCTTGGGTCAATGAATTGTGGAAGAAAAATGGGCCCATTAGCAATTTTAGACCATTTGAATCAATGTTGACTTTTCAAAATATCCAAAAATTTCCCAACTTCCACAAGGCATAACCTGCTCAATTTTTAAGCTTTTCTCATGTTCTTGGACATTTTGGAAAGGTCTTTGAGTCCTCTAACCAATGCCTTTGGTCCCATGTCATTTTGATTTACCAATCTCAAGTTATGGCCTTTGACTTAAAGTCCCTTTTTGTTGACTTTTGAAAATGACCTATAATGTTGAAATTGATAACTTTTTGTGAGAGCATTTCTTGGACTTGAAGTATGAAGATGAGTTGTATGAAATGTCCTTCTTTTCAAAATGAGCTTTGGATGGAATTTTTCTGATAATCCATGTGAAAGTTATGCCCTGGTCAAATTACAGTTGACTTTTTCAACTGTCCAAATAAGGAAACTTTTGCATCTTGATGATTTTTGAGCCAAGCTTTGAGAATCATGATCAAGCATTGATAAAATGATGTTTGTGGCTTCAAAATGATATGTTGACCAAAAATTTGAACTTTTGACTGTCAAATGACCATTTTGCCCCTGCAGTTGACTGTAGTGCAATTAGGGTTTTTGACTGTGCAATTTTGTGCTGAAAGCCTTGAAACTTGATATGAGGATGCTTGACCATATTTATAGGCATGTGGGACTTGATTGGACCCTTGGACACTTTATTTTCCTGATCAGAACACAAACCCTAATTTTGCCTGCTTAGGAGACCTTTGCACTGTGCAACCCTTGGAGATTTTTTGTAGCTTTGACTTGGCAATTTCTTGAAGAATATGGGAGGGCAAATTTTGGGGTACAACAGCGGTCCAGACAAAAGTTAGGGATTTAAAGCGTATGACTATGTCCCGTTGATCACCTTACAAAAAACCTTTAGCTTAGACTGACCAACTCAACGGTTCTAATCAATCCAATCAACTTCGGACAAGGCAGCATGTGGACAAGACGCTCAGAGACACGAAGGTTATAGCAGAATAGGAACCCCATGGGATTATTGCACATAGCTATCTTTTCTTTGTATCAATTTTCCATTTTTTACGACGTCATTCTCTTACTAGAATGATCGTCTCATTGTACAAAAATACTTATTCAAAGTTAATACAACAATATTCCTTTGAAAGTGCAAAACTATATGTTTTTCCTTATTTCTAAGTTTTGTTTAAGAAAAACGTCCAATGATTTATTTTTGAACATATGCATTTGAACATAACTACTGTTTACAAATGAGCAAAAAAAATGGGGGAACAAAAAAATAGAAAGACAATCACTAATGGCTTTAAGAAATAGGATAATATCTTTAGACTATTCCTTAAAATCCCCCACAGTGTGCAGCTTAATGATATCAAGCTCTCTCACATCCCCGACAGTACAAAACTTTCAATTATCACTCCCCAGTAGAAGTCGTCCAATTTCTCAGGATTCCCCAATAGGATTTCACAAGCAATACACGACATTTCCCTTACAACAAAGTTTATTTCTCTAACAAATAGAAGCTCATCAACTCATCAGCACTTCAAAACATGAAGACTTACACTCCACATCCCCAACAACCGTCATGGATTTATTTTCCCTAAAGTATTACAACAGAATAGCTTACATGCCTATACATCGCATTCATACGTCATAACATTTACAACACGAATACATACAACATAATCTCATTCATTTTTTTTGGAGAACATCATTGTACAATGCATTTCATACATCATGACATTGCATACAACTAATCTTTCATCTCTTCAGGAAAGATCAGTCAACAGATGGCCATCATCAACAATTTGCAAAAAGTTAGAGATTAATACCTGAAACAAGCTAGGACAATCATCTACACTACCAGCTGAAGCAATCTCGCACGGGTTTCTTCTCATTCAACTTTCAGATATAGTTCAGAAATGCTCCAGATACTGATGTTGTTCTGATACTCATTCAGATTCAGCTTTCAGATACAGTTCAGATACGCTCCAGATACGGACGCCATTCTGATACTCATTTAGATTCAACTTTCAGATACAGTTCAGAAACGCTCCAGATACAGACGCCATTCTGATACTCATTCAGATTCAGCTTTCAGATACAATTCAGATATGCTTCAGATACGGACGCTATTCTGATACTCATTCAGATTCACCTTTTAGATACAATTCAGAAATGCTCTAGATACGGACGCCATTCTGATACTCATTCAGATTCAGCTTTCAGATACAGTTCAGATACACTCCAAATACGGACGCCATTCTGATACTCATTCAGATTCAGCTTTCAGATACAGTTCAGAAACGCTCTAAATACGGATTCCATTCTGATACTCATTCAGATTCAGATTTCAGATACAGTTCATATACGCTCCAGATAATGGCGCCATTCTGATACTCATTCAGATTCAGCTTTCAGATACAATTCAGATACGCTCTAGATACGGACGTTGTTCTGATACTCATTCAGATTCAGCTTTCAGATACAGTTCAGATATGCTCCAGATACAGACGCCATTCTGATAATCGCCATATTCAACTTTCAGATACAGTTCAGATACGGATGTCATTCTGATACTTATTCAGTTTCAGCTTTCAGACACGAGTCAAATACAATCCATTTATGGATATTATTCTAGTACTCAACCTAACACATCCACTATTTCAGTATAAATCAACCAGATATTTATTCTGACACTTCTTCCATTCCTGCCAACAATCATTTTTGGATGGCATCTGTAAGCCCATATCCAACAACTTTCCATCATCTCTCCAAAAGGCATCTTTAAGCCCATTCCCTACACCATCAACCACCACATCATCGAGTGCAAATTTCTGGTCACTCTAGTGTCCAATCATCTTTCACCTTCCAGTCACGAATGGCGGATCCGCCAATCTAACTCTTCAGGTTTAAGAAGATTGAACATGGGCATCTGTTGTACCTCAAAATTTTCCCTCTCATTTATCAAATATTTTCTCACAAGATCTCCTTTGGTTCAATACTGCACAAGGTTTGATCAGCTCCAGACACCTCAGTAAGCACTGATGACTAAAATTAGGATTTGAGATTGCACAAGGATAATTGAACTTTCAATGTCTCATATGACTTTCATGGATCATTATGGACCCCAAGATTGCTCGTGTCAAGTTTCAAGTTTTGGATCATATTTTTGCTCAGTCAATTAATCAGTTGACCTAAAAATCAGCTGTATTGGGGAAAAAGTCATTTGTACACTAAAAAGTCAAACTTTGACTTTTTGGTCAAAATCAAGTGTCAAAGATCATAATTCATCAAAACATGTCAAAATATGAAACTCGTTCATCAAGAAATCAAAAAAGTCAAGATTTCATTTTGAAAAGTCAAAGTTTCCAAACTTAGAAATTTTTCTAAGTGTTGAAAATTTCATATTTTTTCACAACTTTGAGCCAATTTTTCACCATGATGCAAGATAATTCAAAAGAAACTTTCAACATGAAAGTTGTAGATCTCCATGAGATCTAAAATATTTCTTTACACAACTTCTCCTAGAAATTCTTGGATCTCAAGTTATAAATTCATGAAGTAAGGGCATTTTTGTATAAATACTTAGAGAAATTTTTAGCAGTTTTAGTCAGGTTTTTGTCCCAACTTCTTGGCCAATTTTCATCGAGTTCTAGCTTGATTTAACAAAAGTGGAAAACATGAAAGTTGTAGGGGAGATTCCAATCTTTCCAAAAAGTCAAATAACTCATTGAGATTATTCTTGAGCTAAGAGAATCGAGGAGATGAAGTTAGGGTTTCATTCTTGATTTACAAGGCAGAATTTGTGATGAACACTTGGATAAAATTCCAACCAAAGCTACAAGACCTCTCTTTTCAGACTATGTTCTCTCCAAATCTATGCATAATAAAGAAATTACACAAACCCTAAGTGTATTACACAATTATTTTAAGCCTTGTCCAAGTCTTGATACCATTTATGGTTAGAAATCCAAAAGCAACATTTCCATTTGCATAAAGCTTCACTTTTCCAACCACTCTCTTCTTACAAAGCTTGAAACTTGTTCCAAATATCACAACAAATCTCTCAACATCAGAAGCAATCCACAAGACCTATAAAGCATGGCTAAGTTCCTGAATTCACTCATTTCTTCATCATGAAGCAACTTGTCTTTATGAATTTGAAAAAGGCATAACAGGTTTTGTCAAGAAAATATAAGTGTTTTTTCAAGTCTCAAACCTTATTTATATAAAGAGAGGCCAATTGCAAGAGAAAGAGGTTAGAAAAAATAGAGAGAAAAGCCAGAAGTGTTGTTGTAAACTAGCCATCAAAATCCCATACTCTCAAAAAAGGCCATAAATGTCCAAAAAAAGCTTCCACTCTTGAGTTTTAAAGTCCAAATCTTTGGAACTCTCACACCTTGAAAGCTCTGCCCAAACACCTAAGCACCTCACATACATCACCTGGAAATTGTTCAAACTCAAGAACAAGCTTCTATAACACCTCTGTTTTCATTCCAAGTTCAACAACAGTCAAGATAACAACTCAAGCTCAGAGTATAAGATCCAGCTCCAAGGTAAGTTTCTTGACTTTAATTCTTCATTTTGAGCATCATTAGTGATTCATTTGTGAAGACAAAATGTAGTAACCATTGCCCTTGAAGCTAACCTTTTATTTGTCTTCCATTATTTTCATTTATGTGTTGAGAACTAACCCATGTATGTAGCAAAGCAATGTTGAAGTAAAAAATGACAGTATGAGTCGACACATAGCCTTATGAGTCGATACATACTGCTATACATGCCTAAAACAGAAGGAAAAAAAGTGCATGATTCTACACAAAACACGTATGAGTCGACACATGCAGTGTATGAGTCGACACATACCATTATGTATCGACTCATACTGAGTTGATTTGGCAATACAAGGGAAAGGAAAGTTATGTGTTGATGCATATGAGCTTGTGTCGACAAATAATAGTTCAAAAATGCAATTTTCCTTCTTTTTACACTATTTTTACATTTCCTTCTGTTGTACCCCAAAATTTGCCCTCTCATTTATCAAGATTTTCTCACAAGATCTCTTTGACTCAAGACTGGATTAGGGTTTGACCAGCTCAAGACATCTCATTATGCCCTGATGACCCAAAACTAGGGTTTGGGATTGCACAAGGATTTTTGGACTATCAATGCTTCATATGACTTTCAAGTATCACAATGGATCCTCAAGATTACTCAAGTGCATGCTAGGTTTGGGAATTTGGTTTACATTTTCCTTTTGGTCTTCAAGTTACAAGGTTGCAATGTTTACATGGCCAATTATATTACTCCTCATGCAAGTTTCTCTAGATATCATTTCTTTTTTTTTTGAAAGATGAGGCTTTGAGATGAAAGGTGAGGTTTTGAGATGAAAGATCAAAAGGATTCAAAGCACTTTGTTTTGAGATATGGAAGAAAGATGAGAATGGTCTTCAAGCACCTTTTCTTTTTTAGATAAATCAATTAGTCCTTATCTTAAGTTCTAACACACTTTTTTTTAAAAAATTCATCATTTTTTGTTCCAAGTTTTAAGAGTTGCAATTTTAAAAGCCCATGTCATTTTTAATTTCAAATTTCTTTCATTTAGAACAAATAACTTTTTCAAATTTTGTGATATCATTCTCAAAATTAAAGTTATACATTCCTCGAAATTAGTTTGTTTATTACAAATTCAATAATCAAACAAAGAAAGAGGTCCAATATATTTTTTCTTATGTTTCTATTACAAGGCAGAATACAAAGTCTTCATGTTCCTAGCCTTCAAGTGTTTTCAAGTCTTGCCACAGTCTTCTTGCCATTTTCCTTTGTTCTTCATTACCATTACCTGAAACAAAACAGAAAAAACCAGTGATCAAACAAATTCAAATTTGCAAATAAGCTATTCTAAATCATCATGAGGGTTTGGTTACTGGAATCGGAAAAGTTTTTAAGCCATGTTCTTGTACCCAAAACAGCCTCATACTAAGAAGTTAATCATAGGTGTGATACGGTGGGAGAACTGACTTGAATTTTTGCGTTTGTTTTTGCACTTGTTCGGTTTAGCAAGAGTCGCCACCGACTTTTTATTTTATCCTAAGGAAAGGTCAAAAAGCACATGAAAGACCTTTGAGATGTTTTCTTGGGTTCGGGGGGTAGATTATGAAAAGGGAAGGTGCTAGCACCCTTTTCATCCATGGTTATCCATGGGCTCTTAGTTACTTATTTTAGATCACTTGCCTTTGCTTTTCAATTGTTTGAAATGGTGCTTTATGTATGTGGTTTTGAAAATGTTTTAAAAAAAAGATGCCTTGTCTAGGCAACCTTTGTAATGATTCTTGTTTGAATATATACAAAGGTGTGTGTCTTTTTGAAAAGATAATTCAATGTTTTGAAAGTTGTTTTTGAAGTTGTGTTGTGGAGTGTGTTTTGAAAAATGGCAAGGATGTTTTGCAAGTTTTTTGATCAAGTAACTAAGAGTTTGTCTACCCTATTTTACTCAAAGATCTTTCTTATGTTTTAATCCTTTTAACAGTATTGTTTCACCATTGTATTTGGTGAACAACCTTGCGTTAGGATGTTAACGGGACAGGCGCGGGTCATCGTATAGACCATGATAGCAATAGTGTCAATTATCTTTGGCAATTTTCTTGAGGGACTTGATCATTTTGTTTAGGTAACTCAGATAGCGTCATCGAGGGACTATGATCTTTTTGTTTGTTTTTGTTTTGCCAAAGTACTTGACATGCAACCATGGCCCATTTTTGAAGGCAACAAGTGGATTATAACCCTAGGGGTGCAAGTGTGCATTGTGTTTGTTTTTTCAGGCATATTTATCTTGGATTAGGTCAAACTAATTGTTGATTTTATTTGCATACAAACCCTAGGTCTAAGCATGGCATAATTGAAAGCTTTTAAATGTGTGAAAATTTAAATGCTACACTATTACAACATGATATAGGGAGGGGGGGGGGGGTACAAATTTGAATTGGGGATATTTGACAAGAAATTAAACCCTAGATTACTATTACAACCAAATTGAATGTATAAGATACAATATTTAAATGTACAATAATTGAAATAAATACAATAAATAAATGTAAATAAAATGTATTATGCCAAAATGTTTTTAGTATGTAAAAAGTATTTTTTTCAATGTGAAATGTAAAATAAAAAAAAGGATCAATTTTAATTATTTTTCTATTTAGGGCAAGAAACCCTAATTCTTAATAAATAATATTATTTATTAATTTTATACAATTATATATTAACAAAATAAAAGTATATTGTAAAAAAATATGTTTTTAGTGTAAGATATCAATAAAAATGACAATGTGGTATTTTTTGTATTTTTTGACCTAATTATTTGATAAAACAAATATATAAGTATATATATATATATATATATATATATATATATATATATATATATATATATATATATATATATATATATATATATATATATATATATATATATATATATATATATATATATATATATATATATATATATATATATATATATATATATATATATATATATATATATATATATATATATATATATATATATATATATATATATTACAAAAGATACAAAGATAAAATTTAATTATTTACAAAAAATGGGTATTTTCAAGAAAATGTTTTTAAACATAAATAAAAATAATAAATGGAAATAAGTATATTTTTTTGTATTATTTTTGAGTTTTATTAAAAAAGAAAATAGTTTATTTACATATATGTACTTAGTAAAATAAAATAAATATCAAATAAATATGAAAAAATATAGAAAATTATTTTTGGCATTTTTTATACTTAGACAAAAAATAATAAAGTCAGAATAAAAAATAAAAATGTCAAAATGATAAATATTTAAATAAATGGGCCATGGGGTGTAAACAAAAAATGGGGGTGTTAGAAGTGAAAACAAACAGGCCCAGCCCATCCAGACTTCTTCTTCTTCCTCTTGTTCACAAAACACGCGTTTCTGTGCATCAATGGCTAACTACTGATTCTTTGATTTTTTGACAAAACTCATAACATGAACATTGTAGAGAATTAAACAATGAAATCAACCATATAAAAAACTTGGCTTAACTCTCAAAGACCAGAGAGAATTTCTCTGGCCCTAATTTCTAACCTAGTTTTTTCAGAAAGTTCATGAGTGAAATTCTCTTAGCACGATTAATGTAAATGAAAACTAAGCATATGTATGGCTTCAGGGCTATGAGTACAATATTTTTCATTCACAAACTTAAGCATAACCATTCCTAAATAGGGAGATAGAAGTCCATGAAATACCTGTTTCAGTTGACTTCGAGCTGGACAATGCAGCAACCTTCAATGGTGTTTGAGCTTCTTTTGAGCTTGCCTAAGGTCCAAGGAAGCTTCTCCAATGCTTGGCTTGCTTTGAAACAACTTGAATCGTGTTGTAGAACTCAACCTACAGAGCTTTGAAATGAAAATGGCAAAGTGTGTTAGAGTTGTTACAGCTTGCAATGGGGGCCTGGGATAGTTCAGGTGAGTTGATTGGAAGGTGTTTGAACTATCTTTGGACAAAACGCACGATGGAATTTGGTTGTGGCTTACAAAATGCAGAACCTGCCCTATTTTGCAAAAAAAACAGTGATTCTGAGTATGAGGAGGTTTGAGTGATGAAAGGGTCGTGTTTCAGGCTTGTTCGGAGGTATGGAACTTGTCTACAATGTTTGTCTAAGCTTGTCTTAACAGATATCAGAGATGGATATGTTTTGCAACTTTTCTTCTTTTTCAAGCAAGAGTGTGTGTCCTCCCAATGCAGGCCTATGCAAGCCCTATATCATGCTGCACATTATGCTCTTGGTTATTGGAATTAGTGGATTTGATCATGCCTCAAAGATCTGGCCCCATGCCTCAAGGATTTGGTTTTGACATAAAGTGAAGTTTAGGCAAAAATGGCATTGTTGCTTTTTCCTTTTAAGGCTTAAACTAGTGTATAATGCCCTAATGACCAAGACAAAACCTTAATTCAATGGATATGCATTAAATTAAGGAGTGCAAATTGGTTTTGAGGCCTGTAATGGTGAACCAAGCTAGCTAGATCAGAATTGCAAATTGTTATGAACATGTATTGGCCATGGACAAAAGTGAGTTTTTGCCAATTTCAAGCATTTGATTCTCTCTAACCACAAGGGTGTTTGAGGAGTTCTTAGACAATTTGGAAAGCTTGAAATATGTACTATAATCCATCTTTGCAATGCAACTTGAAATTACAAATGGAACTATGTGAAAAGTGGCCAAGAAGATGGGTCAAAATCCTGCCTAAACTAGGGCAAAATTTCCCTAAGTTAAAAGTTTTAGGTACCCTTGTTCCAAAAATCATAACTTGAGATACAAGCTTCTTTTGAGAAAACTTTATGAATCAAAGTTGTAGACTTTATGATGAACTACAACTTTCATGTTTCAAGTTTTGTTTGAATCCATTTGCATCTTGGTGAAAAAATTGGACAAAGTTAGGAAAAAATAAGAAAATTTCATAACTTAGAAAATTTCTAAGTTATGAATTTTTTCCATTTTAAACCCTAATTTGCATTTTTGGATTTCTTGATGAACAAGTTTCATAATTTGACATGTCTTGATGAAAAATAACTCTCGGCACTTGATTTTGACCAAAAAGTCAAAGTTTGACTTTTTAGTGTACAGTCAAATTTTGATCAGTTGACTGAAAAATTCATTTGTCAATTCTATGCAATTGAGATCTTCTGAACTTGTTGAATGGGTCAAGACAATGTCATTGAGTCCTTGTGTCCATGGTTGAGCTTGTTTTGCCATTGGTTAGGTCAAACAGTCAAAAATTGCATTTGTATAGTCAAAACCCTAAAAATGACCATTTTACCCTTTTGGTGATCTGATCAAATTTCTTGTAGAATTGTGATCTAAACTTGATCAAATGGTTCATATGTGTTCATAATATTGATGTGAGTCAAATTTAATGAGGTTTTACTATCAATTGGCCATAGTTGACTTTTTCCCCAATACAACTGATTTTAGGTCAACTGTCCCATTGACTGGGCAAAAATTTGAATCAAGGCTTGAAACTTGGTAGGGATAAACTTGTGAGTCCAACATGAAGTATGAAAGTCCATTTGTACATTATGGGCCAAAACATCCTTGTGCAAACTCAAACCCTAATTTAGGTCAACAGTGCAAATAAGTGTCTTGAGCAGAGCAAACCCTAGCTTGATCTTCAGTTCCAAGAGTCTTGTGATGAGAAAATGTTGATGAAATGGGAGGGCAAATTTTGGGGTACAACAGTTGCCCCTGTTCAATCTTCTTGAACCTGAGGAGTTAGATTGGCAAATTTGCCTTTCGCGACTCGAAGGTAAAAGAGGATTGGACACTAGAGTGCCCGTAAATTTGCACTTGTCAAAACATGGCCGAGGGAATGGGCTTAAAGATGCCATCTGGAGATGGTAGAATCTTGCTAGAGATGGGCTTACAGATGCATCCAAGAATGTTTTTTGAACTGTATGTCATAGGTGAGTGGGTGAGTATCAGAAAGGTATCCATGTTTGGAACATCTCTGAGCTAGGGGTCTGAATAAGCAATAGATTGACATCCATGTTTGGAGAATCCATAAACTATTTTTCAGAAGTCTTGAAGTTGAATAAGCAATAGATCATCATCCGTGTTGGGAAGCATCCGTAAACTGTTTTCAAAAGTTGAATCTGAACAAGCGATAGATTAACATCCGTGTTTGGAGAATCCGTAAACTGTTTTCAGAAGTTGAAGTTGAATAAGCAATAGATCAGCATTCGTGTTTGGAAGCACCTGTAAACTGTTTTCAAAAGTTGAACCTGAACAAGCGATAGATTAACATCCGTGTTTGGAGAATCTGTAAACTGTTTTCAGAAGTTGAGGTCTGTATGAGTAGCAGAATGACTTTTGTGTCTGGAGTGTATCTGAAACTGTAACTGGGATCTGAATAATTGACAGAATGGCAACCGTGTCTGGAGCGTATCTGGACTGTATCTGAAGTTGAGATCTGTATGAGTAGCAGAATGACTTCCGTGTCTGGAGTGTATCTGAAACTGTAACTGGGATCTGAATAAGTGACAAAATGGCAACTGTGTCTGGAGCGTATCTGGACTGTATCTGAAGTTGAGATCTGTATGAGTAGCAGAATGAATTTCGTGTCTGGAGTGTATCTGAAACTGTAACTGGGATCTGAATAAGTGACAGAATGGTAACCGTGTCTGAAGCGTATCTGGACTGTATCTGAAGTTGAGATCTGTATGAGTAGCAGAATGACTTCCGTGTCTGGAGTGTATCTGAAACTATAACTGGGATCTGAATAAGTGACAGAATGGCAACCGTGTCTGGAGCGTATCTGGATTGTATCTGAAGTTGAGATCTGTATGAGTAGCAGAATGGCTTCCGTGTCTGGAGTGTATCTGAAACTGTAACTGGGATCTGAATAAGTGACAAAATGGCAACCGTGTCTGAAGCGTATCTGGACTGTATCTGAAGTTGAGATCTGTATGAGTAGCATAATGACTTTCGTGTCTAGAGTGTATCTGAGACTGTAACTGGGATCTGAATAAGTGACAGAATGGCAACCGTGTCTGGAGCGTATCTGGACTGTATCTGAATAATTGTTAACGATAGCCTTTTAATCTTATCCTGAAAAGGGTAAAGTGTTAGCTAAAACATAAAGTCATGTTGCATGATATGTGTGATGCAGTGAATTGTACTTCATCAATGTTTATGATATGAATGTAATGGATGCGCATGTAAGCTGAGTAGCTGTCTTACTGAGGAAGATGAATCCTGGACAGTGAAATCTTTGACTGCTGTCGGGGAAAGTAAATCCTTGACTGCTGCAGGGGATTGAAAATCCTTTGATCATTGAAAATGAGAAGTCCTGGGACCACTGTTGGGGAATCAGGAGTTTGGGTTGTATGCCAATCTACTGGGGATTCCTGTTTTTAGGAGATCTTCACTGGGGAATATCTCAATACTTTGTGAGGTACTGAGAATGAGATTCCTCGTTCTGCTTGGGGAATAAGAATTCCATGGGGAATAGCCATACTGTTGAAAAGTAGCTATCCTGTTGGAGAGTAAAACTCAGGATTCTGGAAAAAACTTATTCCTGTCTGGAAGAAGATCAGGTTTAGGTTGTATGCCACTTTAAGAATGAGAATCTTCAGTCTGTCGGGAATACCAAAAATTCAGATGTTATACCACTTTGAGAAATGAGAATCTTCATTCTGTCGGGAATATCAGGAGATTGGGTGTATGCCAATCTACCGAGGATGCCAAAATGAGAATCTCTATTCAGGTCTTGGGTCATAAGATTGGGTGTATACCAGTCTTCTGAGGTTTCAAGGACGAGAATCTTCATTCTATTAAGGGTCAGGAAATTGGGAGTATACCAATCTTCTGAGGTTTCAAGGATGAGAGTCTTCATTCAGGAGGTTTGGAGTATACCAATCTTATGAGGTTTCAAGGATGAGAGTCTTCATTCTGTTAAGGGTCAGGAGGTTGGGAGTATACCAATCTTCTGAGGTTTCAAGGATGAGAGTCTTCATTCTGTTAAGGGTCAGGAGGTTGGGAGTATACCAATCTTCTAAGGTTTCAAGGATGAGAGTCTTCATTCTGTTAAGGGTCAGGAGGTTGGGAGTATACCAATCTTCTGAGGTTTCAAGGATGAGAGTCTTCATTCTGTTAAGGGTCAGGAGGTTGGGAGTATACCAATCTTCTGAGGTTTCAAGGATGAGAGTCTTCATTCTTGAGAGAAACAGATTTTTTTAGGAGCTTCAGTTGTCCGTTATTCTGTTGGTGGCTGAAACTTCCAACAGGTGATGAAGGAATTTTTGATGACGACCGTAACTTGGAATGTAATTTGTTTTGGAGAATAAATCCTTGACAAATGTTGGGGAAATAAACCCATGACTTCTGGTCTGTTTAGAGAGATGATAAACTTCTCGAGGACGCTTGAATTTCTTTTCAGAAAGATTTCAGAGAGGTTCATCACTGCCCCTAGTATCAGATGTTTGTGGTATTGCCAGGAAGCTTGGACTGCGCGTAACCCTTTGTTGAGATTGACGTTCAAATGCCCCAAGTGATGGTGAGGGAGACTTGCCCCAGGTTATCCTACAATTGAGAGATTTCTTGAAATCTTGACTGGACTGCCCCAGGTTCACTGAGCTTTGAAAGATTTGTTGAAATCTTGACTGGACTGCCCCAGGTTAACTGAACTTTGAAAGATCTGTTAAAATCTTGACTGGACTACCCCAGTTTAACTTTAAAAGATTTGTTGAAATCTTGACTGGACTGCCCCAGGTTCACTGGACAATACTATATCAAATCCCCTTTTGTTGATAGGAGATTTTTGTAACGGAAGTGTCATCCCACTTGAAGTGATTTTATTCACCGAGAGAGCTTTCGTTCCTCCGAACATTAACTGTTGTGAATTTCTTCACTGTCAAACAAATAAACATGTGCAAACAATGATATTCAAATAATGCAAAGTTTATGCTTGTCTCGAAGTTTTGAAAAATGCGTTTTTTAGCAGAAAACTTTTTATAAGACAAATTCAACACAAGATTTAGGGAAAAGCCTTACAGGAGTCAGGATACCTTTTGTAACAATATGCTTTCAAACTAACCCGTGCTTCAATTAGGACTTTCGAAGGGTTGTAACGTGGCTTGGTTCACGGTTTAAGAAACAAAGGATAAAGGCTCAAAGTATATTTGTACCCACCCGCTCTTCGTGATGTCCTTCAATCCTATACTCAGTTAATTGTGCGTCGGACTCTATTCGAGTTTGGAACGACATTTTGGTGATGGTTCACACAAGTTGAATTTCATGGGAAGGCAGTCATTTACGCAACATTTTTCATGTTGTTAAGGATTTGTAATGACCTATTTCTTTTGATTTATTGTCCCTAACTTTTGCCTGACTGTTCTGGTTTTCGAGATTACAGTCAGCGGGATGCCCCAGCTTTCTTAAGCCTCTTTTACAGGTTTTGGCTTAGTGGGCTTTTCTCTTTTGAGAGGTAATGACTGCCTATGAGATAAGGAACCATCACTGTCTTTTTGGTTCCCAAAGGAAATGTTTTTGATGTCATTCGTTGTATTACAAACTGAGAATTTGCGATTTCAATGCGCATCTTTTGAATTAACTGAGAGACTACCCTGGCCCAGGTTTTAATCAAAGGTTTCAATTTGTGTTTAAAACAGAAAACTCCTACTTCTTTGGCTCGAAGGGGTTGACTAGGGATTATCTTCCTTATAACTCCAGTGTTTAGGATTTGAAAGAAACGCTTGTACATCATCAGCAAGGTCTTGTTCAAAAGCATACTGTATGAGATTACGGTATTTGTTTCGTCATCCTCCCTCTAAAGGCTTGTAGATTTTTATTAAGAGTTAAATATCATAAAGAAAGTAAGAAGCATAAGAATAGTGAAAACGAATGGATGAATTCCAGACAAACATATGCAATGCATTAATGAAACAAAGTTTGACATCAACAGATAATTGTTTGAATAACAAAAGAAATTACAACTTGAAAATTCAAATGGAACAAAAATCTCTCAGTTCGAGCTTTGTCATTTCAGGTGGAGAACCCTTAGCGGAAGATTTTCATCTCGCCATCCGGCATGAATTCCAGTACTCCTTCGTCAATCAAGTCTTGGATCTTGTTTTTCAAAGCCCAACAGTCATCGGTGTCATGCCCAGGACTATGGGAATGGTATACACAAAATGCGTCGGGGTGATAGCTAGGAGTAGAGGTATTGGGCTTCCGAATAGGATCCTTTAAAGCAAGCAGATTGACCTCCAACATGAGTTTCAGTATTAGAGATGATGGTATGTTAGTCTCAGAGAAATGTCTTCCAGACGTATTTTTCTTACGCCGATTACCCTGTTGACACTGGCGAGGTTGTTGCTGGGCTTGTAACCCTGAAGCAAGTTGGGGAGCCTTTCCCTTGTCTTCTTGTCTCAAAGGAGGTTGAATGATGACTTGGTATTCAACCTTAGTTGTCTGCCCCACTTGGTTGTCTCGAAGCAGATTGTTGATGAGAACCCTGAGCTCTTCCTGTCTTTGAGCCAAGTCTTGAATGAGAGCCATCTGACCCACCGGCTGTCCCATCATCTGGATCTTCATTGTTGCCAGCTCAAATTTTAGTTCTTCCAACTGATCATTCCTGACACTGCCTGAATTCCCTAGGGTTATGCCCCTTGTGAGAAGGTCTTTCACTTCTTCTTGCCCCTGGGACAGGTTCGAGAACATTTCTTGAAGTTGAGTGTTTTGATCTTGGATATATTTGACAGTCCTCTCTAAAGCCATCTCTATTGAAATACACAGTAGGAGAATAAGGAAACCTGAAAAGGAAAATCTGTTATGATACAATGCATGATATGTGGATGCATGTTTTCAAGAATCTCTCGGGGTAAACACAAGAGAAATGTTAGAGATTGAACTTTGATCAACATTTTTTATTGGAGAACTTTATACCGGTGGATGTCTTTCCACGAGAATCAAGTTCACCATGTCAAGTGGGTCATAGCCCCCGATTCAAGTTGTTGCACTTGATCTTTGACGTCGTTTGTTCAGAGGCAGAGGAAACCTCTTGCCCTTTGGTAGACGTCTGGTTCAACGTGACCCTGCATCAAAAGACCATCGAGATCCTTGAAATGGTTATTGAAAATGCTATGGTATGATGTTATGATGTTATGTATGCAAAAGTAAGCAAGTGTGTAATCATATTCACACAAAGCAGACAAGTCCTTATGTTTAGGCTTGCATTGGGTTTGTAGGTAAGTACCCTCTTGAAGTTAGTTGGCTCAACCTGTCCTAAAATAGAAACCGGGTTCTAAGGAGCTCAATATCACTGGATTATTTTCTGTGTTCATTGTTTTGGTTTAGCCACTTAACTGACGAACAAAATATTGCAAGAAAACAATCCTCAATGAGTGTAGTATCGAGTATCTACCAACTTCAGACTGTACCAAAGTCGGTCAAGTAAGGTTCTAAAGTTAATTGATGCTTCATGACACCATGCGGCGGCCCCGTACTCTCCTTGATTCAACTCAAGGGTTACCGGTACCAACCAAAGTGCCACATCAACATAGCTACTATTTCAACCATGTCGGTATACCCCGCACAATTCCCTCACAGTTTATTGCTACTTACCTAAAAAGGTGTCCCCAAATCCGGATGTAGGATTTAAAACAAACCCAAACAAGGAAAAAAGTAAAGCAATCAAATCAATCAAGGTAAGCATGTAAAGGTGATCTAAAACCCTAAGGTAACCCCACTTTTAGAAAGATTCCCCAGCAGAGTCGCCAGTTCTGTGATACGGTGGGAGAACTGACTTGAATTTTTGCGTTTGTTTTCGCACTTGTTCGGTTTAGCAAGAGTCGCCACCGACTTTTTATTTTATCCTAAGGAAAGGTCAAAAAGCACAGGAAAGACCTTTGAGATGTTTTCTTGGGTTCGGGGGGTAGATTATGAAAAGGGAAGGTGCTAGCACCCTTTTCATCCATGGTTATCCATGGGCTCTTAGTTACTTGTTTTAGATCACTTGCCTTTGCTTTTCAATTGTTTGAAATGGTGCTTTGTGTATGTGGTTTTGAAAATGTTTTAAAAAAAAGATGCCTTGTCTAGGCAACCTTTGTAATGATTCTTGTTTGAATATATACAAAGGTGTGTGTCTTTTTGAAAAGATAATTCAATGTTTTGAAAGTTGTTTTTGAAGTTGTGTTGTGAAGTGTGTTTTGAAAAATGGCAAGGATGTTTTGCAAGTTTTTTGATCAAGTAACTAAGAGTTTGTCAACCCTATTTTACTCAAAGATGTTTCTTATATTTTAACCCTTTTAACAGTATTGTTTCACCATTGTATTTGGTGAACAACCTTGCGTTAGGATGTTAATGGGACAGGCGTGGGTCATCGTATAGACCATGATAGTAATGGTGTCAAGTATCTTTGACAATTTTCTTAAGGGACTTGATCATTTTGTTTAGGTAACTCAGATAGCGTCATCGAGGGACTATGATCTTTTTGTTTGTTTTTGTTTTGCCAAAGTACTTGACATGCAACCATGACCCGTTTTTGAAGGCAACAAGTGGATTGTAACCCTAGGGGTGCAAGTGTGCATTGTGTTTGTTTTTTCAGGCATATTTATCTTGGATTAGGTCAAACTAATTGTTGATTTTATTTGCATACAAACCCTAGGTCTAAGCATGGCATAATTGAAAGCTTTTAAATGTGCGAAAATTTAAATGCTACACTATTACAACATGATATAGGGAGGGGGGTACAAATTTGAATTGGGGATATTTGACAAGAAATTAAACCCTAGATTACTATTACAACCAAATTGAATGTATAAGATACAATATTTAAATGTATAATAATTGAAATAAATACAATAAATAAATGTAAATAAAATTTATTATGCCAAAATGTTTTTAGTATGTAAAAAGTATTTTTTCAATGTGAAATGTAAAATAAAAAAAAAAGATCAATTTTAATTATTTTTCTATTTAGGGCAAGAAACCCTAATTCTTAATAAATAATATTATTTATTAATTTTATACAATTATATATTAACAAAATAAAAGTATATTGTAAAAAAAGATGTTTTTAGTGTAAGATATAAATAAAAATGACAATGTGGTATTTTAGTATTTTTTGACCTAATTATTTGATAAAACAAATATATAAGTGTGTGTGTGTGTGTGTATATATATATATATATATATATATATATATATATATATATATATATATATATATATATATATATATATATATATATATATATATATATATATATATATATATATATATATATATATATATATATATATATATATATATATATATATATATATATATATATATATATATATATATATATATATATATATATATATATATATATATATATATATATATATATATATATATATATATATATATATATATTAAACATATTAAATATACAAAGATAAAATTTAATTATTTACAAAAAATGGGTATTTTCAAGAAAATGTTTTTAAACATAAATAAAAATAATAAATGGAAATAAGTATATTTTTTTGTATTATTTTTGAGTTTTATTAAAAAAGAAAATAGTTTATTTACATATATGTACTTAGTAAAATAAAATAAATATCAAATAAATATGAAAAAATATAGAAAATTATTTTTGGCATTTTTTATACTTAGACAAAAAATAATAAAGTCAGAATAAAAAATAAAAATGTCAAAATGATAAATATTTAAATAAATGGGCCAGGGGGTGTAAGCAGAAAATGGAGGTGTTAGAAGTGAAAACAAACAGGCCCAGCCCATCCAGACTTCTTCTTCTTCCTCTTGTTTACAAAACACGCGTTTCTCTGCATCAATGGCTAACTCCCGATTCTTTGATTTTTTGACAAAACTCATAACATGAACATTGTAGAGAATTAAACAACGAAATCAACAATATAAAAAACTTGGCTTAACTCTCAAAGACCAGAGAGAATTTCTCTGGCCCTAATTTCTAACCTAGTTTTTTCAGATAGTTCATGAGTGAAATTCTCTTAGCACGATTAATGTAAATGAAAACTAAGCATATGTATGGCTTCAGGGCTATGAGTACAACATATTTCATTCATAAACTTAAGCATAACCATTCCTAAATAGGGAAATAGAAGTCCATGAAATACCTGTTTCAGTTGACTTCGAGCTGGACAATACAGCAACCTTCAATGGTGTTTGAGCTTCTTTTGAGCTTGCCTGAGGTCCAAGGAAGCTTCTCCAATGCTTGGCTTGCTTTGCAACAACTTGAATCGTGCTGTAGAACTCAACCTGCAGAGCTTTCAAATGAAAATGGCAAAGTGTGTTAGAGGTGTTACAGCTTGCAATGGGGGCCTGGGATAGTTCAGGTGAGTTGATTGGAAGGTGTTTGAACTATCTTTGGACAAAACGCACGATGGAATTTGGTTGTGGCTTGCAAAATGCAGAACCTGCCCTATTTTGCAAAAAAACAGTGATTCTGAGTACGAGGAGGTTTGAGTGATGAAAGGGTCGTGTTTCCGGCTTGTTGGGAGGTATGGAACTTGTCTACAATGTTTGTCTAAGTTTGTCTTAACAGATATCAGAGATGGATATGTTTTGCAACTTTTCTTCTTTTTTAAGCAAGAGTGTGTATCCTCCAAATACAGGCCTGTGCAAGCCCTATATCATGCTGCACATTATGCTCTTGGTTACTGGAATTAGTGGATTTGATCCTGCCTCAAAGATTTGGCCCCATGCCTTAAGGATTTGGTTTTGACATAAAGTGAAGTTTAGGCAAAAATGGCATTGTTGCTTTTTCCTTTTAAGGCTTAAACTAGTGTATAATGCCCTAATGACCAAGACAAAATCTTAATTCAATGGATATGCATTAAATTAAGGAGTTCAAATTGGTTTTGAGGCCTGTAATGGTGAACCAAGCTAGCTAGATCAGAATTGCAAATTGTTATGAACATGTATTGACCATGGACAAAAGTGAGTTTTTGCCAATTTCAAGCATTCGATTCTCTCTAACCAAAAGGGTGTTTGAGGAGTTCTTGGATAATTTGGAAAGCTTGGAACATGTAATATAATCCATATTTGCAATGCAACTTGAAATTCCAAGTGGAACTATGTGAAAAGTGGCCAAGAAGATGGGTCAAAATCCTGCCTAAACTAGGGCAAAATTTCCCTAAGTTAAAAGTTTTAAGTATCCTTGTTCCAAAAATCATAACTTGAGATACAAGCTTCTTTTGAGAAAACTTTATGAATCAAAGTTGTAGACTTTGTGATGGACTACAACTTTCATGTTGCAAGTTTTGTTTGAATCCATTTTCATCTTGGTGAAAAAATGGGACAAAGTTAGGAAAAAATAAGAAAATTTCATAACTTAGAAAATTTCTAAGTTATGAATTTTTTCCATTTTAAACCCTAATTTGCATTTTTGGATTTATTGATGAACAAGTTTCATAATTTGACATGTCTTGATGAAAAATAACTCTTGGCACTTGATTTTGACCAAAAAGTCAAAGTTTGACTTTTCAGTGTACAGTCAAATTTTGATCAGTTGACTGAAAAATTCATCTGTCAATCCTATGCAATTGAGATCTTCTGAACTTTTTGAATGGGTAAAGACAATGCCATTGAGTCCTTGTGTCCATGGTTGAGCTTGTTTTGCCATTGGTTAGGTTAAACAGTCAAAAATTGCTTTTGTATAGTCAAAACCCTAAAAATGACCATTTTACCCTTTTGGTGATCTGATCAAATTTCTTGTAGAATTGTGATCCAAACTTGATCAAATGGTTCATATGGGTTCATAATATTGATATGGGTCAAATTTCATGAGGTTTGACTATCAATTGGCCATAGTTGACTTTTTTCCCAATACAACTGATTTTAGGTCAACTGTCCCATTGACCTGCACAAATTTGATTCAAGGCTTGAAACTTGGTAGGGATAAACTTGTGAGTCCAACATGAAGTATGAAAGTCCATTTGGACATTGTGGGCCAAAACATCCTTGTGCAAACTCAAACCCTAATTTAGGTCAACAGTGCAAATAAGTGTCTTGAGCAGAGCAAACCCTAGCTTGATCTTCAGTTCCAAGAGTCTTGTGATGAGAAAATGTTGATGAAATGGGAGGGCAAATTTTGGGGTACAACAATAGGCCTGAAAAATTGCAAATCAAAAATAAATTGGTTCACAATGGATTAGTTCAGAAGGTGCAAAAGTAGAACAAATTCCCAGCCTAACAAATTTCAAGCTCGAACAAAATTCACACCATAAGTAAGCAAAGATAACTTGTAAAGCCACAAAGTAAAGTCTCAAAGTAATGTCCTATCATAGGCCTAAAAAAAAGAAAACATTACAAATTGTGATGCGGTGGGAGAACTGACTTGAAGGTTTTGCGTTTTGTCGCAAATGTCGCGGTTAGCAAGAGTCGCCACCGACTTTTCTTTTATCCAAAAGGAAAGGTAAAAAAAGCACAGGAAAGACCTTTGAGATGTTTTCTTGAGTTTGGGGGGTAGATTATGAAAAGGGAAGGTGATAGCACCCCTTTCATCCATGGTTTTCCATGGGCTCTTAGTTACTTGCTGAGATCACTTGCTTTGTTTTGTTTCAAATGGTGTTTGGTGTGGTTTTGAAAGTATTTTGAAAAGAGGCCATTCGTTTAGGCAATCTTTGTAATGATTCTCATTCGTAAGAATGTATGTAAAGATGTTTGTCTTTTGAAAATGTTTTCAATGTTTTGTAAGATGTTTTGAAATGTGTGTATGTTTGTTTTTGAAAATAGCAAGGATTGTTTGAAATGGAGCAAGTAACTTAGAAACTATCTACCTACTCAAATGTCTTTCTTGTGCATTTTTATTCATTTGACATTGTTGAATTACCATTGATTTGGTAAGCAACCCTATCTTTGGATGTAAACGGGATGGGCGTGGGTCATTGTATAACCATGATAGCAATATTGCGAAGTATCTTAGCATTTTTGAGGGACCAAGATCATTTTGTAAGGCAAATTTTGAATAGCGTCATCGAGGGACTATGATCTTATATTTGTTTTGTTTTGCCAAGATACTTCGCATGCGTAACATGGCCATTTTATTTTAGGCAACCAAGTGGGAGAAACCCTAAGGGTGCTTGTGTGCAAAGTGTATCATTTTCATGTTTTTGTCTTGCATTTAGGGTTTTCTATTTTGCTTGGTTTTTGTTCTTGTCATGCAAACCCTAATTACTAATCATGGTATATAAAGCGATAAATTGCGTAATGTAAATATACTAAGCTATTACAACAATTTTTATGGGAGGGGGAAATACAAGTTTGAATGGGGACTTGCACAAATATAAAACCAAATATATTATTACAACTAAATCGAATATGCGCGAATTTAAATAAATATAAGACAAATATTTAAAATGCAATGCAATATGTATGTAAAAGAAAAGATTTTCTATGTCTTGTTTTTTGTGTAAGAAAAATAAGTAATTTAAACCTAAAAAAGGGAAGAAATAATATTTAATTTTTGAAAGGGGATTAAACCCTAGTTTTTAATTAAAAGAAAATAATGTTCTATATTTATTAACTTGTATATTTTTTATATAAAAAATAATAATAAATAATATTATGTTTAAATATTAAAAATTAAATATGTATAGAAAATAAGTATTTATGAGTATAAAATGTATAATAAAAATATTAAGTATTTTTAATTATATTTACAAGTTATTTAAGAAAATAAATTCTATCTATCAAAATAAACTATTTTTTTATGTGAGAAAATAATAAAAAAGTAAAATAAAAGTGTGAAAATAAATAAATCATTTTTTAATATTTTTTATCATTAAGAAAAATAAATAAAAGTATTAAATATAAAAATATGAAGAAAAATACAAAAATATAAAAAGTTAGCCAGGGGGTGCAATAGCAAGTCAGGGGGGTGGATTTAGCAAAAACAAAAAGGCCACGCTGCCAAAAAAAGCCCAGAAGCACTTCATCCCTATCCTTCGTTCTCTCTTCACACGTTTCCAGTTCAAACTTGTATCTTGCTTATGCTTACATAAAAACAAAAACTCATAACATGAAAAATGTGGCATTTGAGCTCACGATTCCAACCATATAAATTATGTAACCTAACTCTTAAAGATCAAAGAGAATTTTGGAATCCCCAAATCGTGACCTAAAAATTTTAGAGATTTCAAGCTTCAAATTCTCTTAGCACAAGTAATGTAAATGAAAAGTAATGATATGTACAACTTCGTTATGATGAGAGCTACATTTTTTCATCACAAATCGTGGCTTGAAGTTGCCTATATATAGAGATAGAGTTTAAGAAAATACCTCCTTCAGCTGGAATCGTGCAGGACAATGTAGGGACTTTAATGGAGGCCTGGTGATTGTTTAAGCTTCCTTGAACTTCCCTGAACCTATTCCAATGCTTATCTGGCTCTGAGGATGGTTGGAACTCTCTGACCAAGTCCAACTTCAAGCTTCTAAATTGAAAATGGCAGATGCTGAAATAGAGGTTACAGAACCAGGGTGATGGCTTGGATTGATTAGTTATCAAGTGTATGAGATGTTTGAATCAATTAGACACAAAACGCACGAGCCAAATGAGGGTTGGCTGAGCTTTTGCAGAAACTCTGTGTTTTGGAAGAATTTTTGTGTTTTTGAGTTTTAGAGAGTTTCAAGTCCAAGCCAAGCGTATTATGCCTTGTACAATGCTTGCATGTAGTTATAGAAGTGATACAAAGTCAGCTTCCTACTAGCTGTGCAAGCTTTAGCCCTTTTGCCATTTTTCTTGTACTTGAAGTAAAGTTGACAAGACCAATCCCACATGCTTGTATCAACTTGCTTTAGGGCTGACATGAGTTGGTACATATTTCTTGAGAGCTATAGAGTTCGCTTGTATCAAGGGACAGGTCCAATGCTCCAAGTTGACAAAGTTGCAAAAGTTCATCTTTATGAAAATGGCAATGTAACCTTTTTGCCCAAAATGGAATTACAACTTGTGTAAAGTTTAAAAAGAAAGGATAAAGGCTTTAGCTTCTGAGTATGCATTTAATTAAAGCTTAGGACCTGTAAAGCAAGATATAACCAACATAGGTTTGATTTTCAACTTGATTCTATGTGAAAATGGCTTGAACAAAGAGTGAGAAAATGCCAACTTCTCTTCTTCGATTCTCCCTACTAAAAAACTATCTTGGAGAGTTCTTGGACATTTTGGAAAGCTTGAAATGTGCTCTCTAATTCATATTTGAAATTCAATTTTAGATACCTCTTATAACTAGGTGAAAAATTGCCATGAAGTTGGGTCCAAAACCTGCCTAAATTAGGGCAAAATTTCACTAAGTTATTTAGTTCATGGCCCTATGTTCATAAATTCATAACTTGAGATCCAAGCATCTTTAGGTAAAAGTTTGTGAAGAAAAGTTGTATATTTCATGGAGGAATACAACTTTCATGTTGGTAACTTTTCTTGAATCAAAATACATCATGGTGAAAAAGTGGTGAAAAGTTGAGAAAAAATAAGAAAATTTTTATACTTAGAAAAATTCTAAGTTATGAAAATTTTCAAATTAAAACCCTATTTTTCAAATTTAGTTTTCTTGGTCAAAAAGTTTCAAATTTTGACATATCTTGATGAATTAAGACCCTTGGCACTTGATTTTGACCAAAAAGTCAAAGTTTGACTTTTCAGTGTATAGTTGACTTTTGATTAGTTGACTGCAAATTTCATCTGTCAATCCAATGAACTTGAGATCTTTTGAACCATGTAATTAGGTCAAGATGATGCCATTGAACCCTTGAAATCATGTTTGAACTTAATTGTTCATTGGCTAAGTTAAAAATCAGAAATTGCCCTTTCTCAGTCAAAACCCTAATTTTGACCATTTTGCCCTTTTGATGATTTGATCAAATTTCTTGAGGAGTTGTGATCCAAACTTAATCAAATGGTACATATGAGTCTAGAATGTTGATGTGGACCAAAAATTATGAATTTTGACTGTAAATTGGCCATGGTTGACTTTTTCCCCAATACAACTGATTTTTAGGTCAACTGTCCAATTGACTGATAAAAAATGTGGTTCAAGGCTTGAAACTTAACATGAACAATCTTAGGGGTCCAAAATGATGTATGAAAGTCACATGAAACATTGGTGATCCAAAAATCCCTGTGCAAACTCAAACCCTAATTTTGGGTTATCAGTACAAGATGAGATGTCTTGAGCTGACCAAACCCTAATCTTGTCTTGAGTCAAAGAAGTCTTGTGAGAAAAGTCTTGATAAATGAGAGGGCAAATATTGGGGTACAACAGCTGCCCCTGTTCAATCTTCTTAAACCTGAAGAGTTAGATTGGCGAGCTTTGTCGTTCGTGACTCAAAGGTAGAAGATGATTGGACACTAGAGTGCCCATAAATTTGCACTCGTCAAAGTGTAGTTGAGGGAATGAGCTTAAAGATTCCATTTGGAGAGGTGATAGAATCTTGTTGGAGATGGGCTTGTAGATTCCATCCAAGAATGTTTGTTGAATTGTAAGTTGTAAGTCAAAAGAAAAAGTACCAGAATGGTATCCGTATTTGGAACGTATCTGAACTGTATCTAGAGACTTGAAATCTGAATGAGAAACAGAATAGCATCCGTGTCTGGAGCATATCTGAACTGTATCTGAAAGCTGAATTTGAATAAGTATCAGAATGGCATCCGTATCTGGAGCGTATCTGAACTGTATCTGATAGTTGAAATCTGAATAAGTATCAAGATGACATCCGTATCTGGAGCGTATCTGAATGTTGAAGTCTGAATGAGTAACAGAATGGCATCCACGTCTGGAGCGTATCTGTACTGTATCATGAAAGCTAAATTTGAATAATTTCAGAATGGCATCCGTATCTGGAGCGTATTTAAACTGTATCTAATAGTTGAAATCTGAATAAGTATCAGGATGGCATCCGTATCTGGAGCGTATCTATACTGTATCATGAAAGCTGAATCTGAATGAGTAACAGAATGACTTCCATGTCTGGAGTGTATCTGAATTGTATCATGATTGTATATTGTTAAACGGTAGTTGTTAATCTTATCCTGAAAAAGGTAAAATGTTAGCTGAAACACAAAGTTATGATGCGTGAAGTGCATGATGCAATATATGTGTTTTATCAATGTTTATGATATGTGGATGTAATGTATGCGCATGTAAGCTGATTTGCTGTATTGCTGAGGAAAATAAATCCTTGATTGTTGAGGATATGTGGATTCTTCATGTCTTAAAGTTGGAGTATTGACAAAAATTATGTTGCGAGCAATGCCATATACTGCTTGAGTAATCTGCTTGGGGAATCCAGAGAATTTTGATAACTTCTACTGGGAACTAACAAAAACTCTATGGGGAAGAAAACTTATTCCTATTTGGAAAAAGTTCAGGAATTTCAGTCGTCTGTCACTTTATTGGGGAGTTATCCTAGGTTGGGGAGAAACAAAAGTTAACTGTTATCTGGTTGCTTTTCAGGCTTCAAGACAACTTGCTGGGGATGTGGAGAAACTGGATGATTTCCAACGGGGGTTAATAGCTTGAAATTTCAGCTCCGCTGGGGATCTTGATGATGTACTGTAAGGATTGCTCATGGAATAGCCTAAAGACGTTTTCCTATTCTTTCAACCAGTCGGTAATTGTTCTTTTCCATTTTGTTTATTTGTAAACAGTAATTATGTTCAAATGCATATGTTCATTAATGAATCATTGGACGTTTTTGCAAATAAAAACACAAGTATAAAGAAAAAGGCAAATAGTTTTCTATACTTTGAAAGAGATATCTTTGTATTTACTTTGAATAAGTATTTTGTACAAAGGAAACAGACATCCTAGTAAGAGGATGGTGTCATAAAAGTAAGAAAAAATTATACAAAGAAAGATAGCTATATGTGATAATCCCATGGGTTCCCATTTTGTTATAGCCTTCGTATCTCCGAACATCTTGTCCATTTATTGCTTCGTCCGAAGATGATTGAATTGATCAGAAGCTCCGGGTTTGTTAATGAAGAGATTGTTCTTAAAGTGATCCGACGAGACATAGTCATACACTTTAATTCCCTAACTTTTGCCTGGACTGCCCTTTCGGGTTTTCAATCCACCAGGAAACCCTTTTTTTTTCAAGTCGCCCTTTCGGGTTTTCAACTTGCCGAGTGTACAATTTTTTTATTTTATCCCTAATTTTTGCCCGAACCTTTTGGTTTGCCGGGATGCCCTTGTTTTGCCTAGGTGTGTCAACCTAGCGGGTCTCTTATGCATAGTATCTTTTGACTATATCTGCATTCGCAGGGTGTGGCAAATCGTCGTTGTCCATGGTGGTTAAGATCATTACCCCACTAGAAAAGATGTTCTTGATTACAAATGGTCCTTCATAGGTAGAAGTCCATTTGCCCCTGGGATCACTTTGTGGCAAGATGATGCGCTTGATCACTAGATCTCCAACTTGATATACTTGGCGTCTGACTTTCTTGTTGAAGGCCTTGATCGTCCGCTTTTGATACATCTGACAATGGCAAACAGCAGTAAGTCTCTTTTCATCAATCAAGTTCAGTTGATCAAGTCGGGTCTGGATTCAATCGTCCTCACTCAAACCTGCATCTTTCATGATTCTTAAAGAGGGGATCTGATCCTCAATAGGAAAGACAACCTCCATGCCATAAACCAAAGAATAGGGTGTTGCCCCAATTGATGTGCGAGCTGTGGTACGGTACCCGTGGAGAGCAAACGGTAACATTTCATGCCAGTCCTTGTAGGTGACTGTCATCTTCTGTATGATCTTTTTAATGTTTTTATTAGCAACTTCGACTACACCATTCATATTTGGCTGATAGGGGGATGAATTGTAATGTTGAATCTTGAACTGCTCGCACAAGGCGGTGATCATAGTATTGTTAAGGTTCGTACCGTTATCAGTGATGATCCTTTCTAGGATACCGTACCGGCAAATAAGATTCTGCTTGATGAAGCAGGCAACAACATTCTTAGTAACGGATGTGAAGGAAGCTGCTTCGACCCACTTTGTGAAATAATCAATGGCTACTAGAATGAAGAGGTGTCCATTGGAGGCTGTAGGCTTGACCTCCCCAATCATATTGATTCCCCACATAGCGAAGGGCCAAGGAGCTGTTAAGACATTTAGAGGAACCAGAGGCACGTGCGCCATGTCTGCATAGATTTGACACTTATGATAGGTCCGAGAGTGTTGATAGCAGTCTGCTTCCATGGTAGACCAATAATAGCATGTCCTTAGGATTTTCTTCGCCATCGTATGCCCACTAGAGTGAGTGCCAAAGGTACCTTCATGCAATTCAGCCATAATCCTTTCAGCCTCACCCTTATCCACACAACGGAGCAGAATAGAATCATGATTGCGTTTGTACAGGATGCCATTACTTAGGAAGAACTTAGCGGAGAATCTCCTTAAGAACTTTTTATCATTGACTGAAGCTCCTTCTGGATATTCTTGAGCCTCAAGATACCTTTTGACTTCATGAAACCAAGGCTGGTCCACTACTTCTTCGGTATTAATCTCGTGACAGTGTGCTGGTTCAACCATTCGTTCAATGGTGATCTGGGGAGCCTCGTTATCCCAATTAAGTTTAAACATAGATGACATTGTAGATAGAGCATCTGCTAGATAGTTTTCTTCTCACGGGAAATGCTCGAAGGTAATATGCTCAAAATGTGGTAGCAATGTCAAAACATGTTCTTTGTAAGGGATATGGTTTGGATGCTTAGTGTCTCATTCTCCTTTGATCTGACTGATGACCAAAGCTGAATCCCCAAACACAACTAAGGATTTGATTCCCAAGTCTATGGTAGCCTTGAGACCAAAGATGCATGCTTCGTATTCTGCCATGTTGTTCGTACAGTTGAAGTAAAGTCTGGCAGTAAAAGGAGTATGGCATCCTTCTAGAGATATGAGTACAGCACCGATACCGTTACCAAGTGCATTGGATTCTCCATCAAAGTACAGGGTCCATCGGGATCCTTGTTCAGGTCCGTCATATGGCCTGATTTCTTCATCGTTGTCCAATGTCATGATGTCTTCGTCAGGGAATTTGAACTTAGTGGATTGATAATCTTCTACAACTTGATGAGCCAGATGATCAGCTAGCACACTGCCCTTTATAGCTTTTTGGGTAGTGTACTGTATATCATATTCTGTTAGGATCATCTGCCATCTAGCTATCCTCCCAGATAGAGCAGGCTTTTCGAAGATGTACTTTATCAGATCCATCTTAGATATCAGCAAAGTGGTATGAGTCAACATATATTGTCTTAGCCAGCGAGCAGCCCATACCAGAGCGCAACAAGTTTTCTCGAGCCGTGAATATCTGGTTTCATAGTCGGTAAAATTTTTGCTCAGGTAATAAATAGCGTGCTCTTTTCGGCCAGACTCGTCATGCTTCCCCAATACACGCCCCATTGAGTTTTCTAAAATGGTCAGATACATGATTAGTGGTCTTCCCTCGACTGGCGGCATAAAGACAGGAGGCTCTTGTAAATACTCCTTGATTTTGTCGAAAGCAAACTGACATTCATCATTCCATCTGACTACTTGATCTTTCTTCAACAGTTTGAAGATTGGTTCACAAGTAGATGTTAGATGAGAAATGAATCTGGAAATATAGTTTAAGCGTCCTAAGAATCCTATGACTTCCTTCTCAGTGCGAGGAGCAGGCATTTCTTGTATCGCTTTAACCTTGGCCGGATCAACCTCGATGCCTTTGTTGCTGACAATGAATCCTAAGAGTTTACACGACCGGACTCCGAAGGTGCACTTGTTCGGGTTTAACCTTAGTTTGTACTCCTTCAATCTCACAAACAGCTTTTGCAAGTGATCAAGGTGTTCTTCTTCAGTTTGTGATCGGGCTATCATATCATCTACGTAGACCTCTATCTCATGATGTATCATATCATGAAACAAAGCTACCATGGCGCGTCGATAGGTTACCCCGGCATTCTTCAGTCCGAATGGCATCAATCTGTAGCAGAACGTACCCCACTGTGTGACAAATATAGTTTTCTCCATGTCCTCAGGTGCCATTTTGATCTGGTTATAGCCTGAGAATCCGTCCATGAAAGAAAATACTTTGTGTTGGGCTATATTGTCAACCAGGATGTCGATGTGTGGAAGTGGAAAATCATCTTTAGGGTTGGCCCTGTTTAAATCTCTATAATCCATGCACATTCTTACTTTGTCGTCCTTTTTAGGCACGGGAACAATGTTAGCCACCCATTGAGGATAAGAAGTAACAACCAGAAATCCAACATTGAACTGTTTCATAACCTCCGCTTTGATCTTCTCTAACATGTCAGGTCTCATGTGGCGGACTTTTTGTTTCACTGGTGGACAGTCTTCTCTTGTGGGTAGACGATGTACCACGATGTCTGTATCGAGTCCCGACATGTCTTTGTATGACCAGGCAAATATCTCAACATAATCATGCAATAATTGAATTAGGCGCTCCTTGACACTTGACTCTAGATTGGCACCCACTTTGATTTCCTTTTTATCTTCCTCGGTACCCAAGTTGATTGTATCTAACAGCTCCTCATGAGTCTGAATAGCTCTTTCCTCTTGCTTTAGTAGTCTGGCCAATTCTCCTGGCACTTCACAATCTTCCTCACCTTCGTATTCAGCTTGGTAGATCAGATCTTCAGAGTCACTGAAGGCTATAGCAGTATCGTTACCCATGGGATCCGGAATAGAAGGTGTGATACGGTGGGAGAATTGACTGTGTTTTTGCGTTTGTTTTCGCAAATGTTTCGGTTGAGCAAGAGTCGCCACCGACTTTTTATTTTATCCTAAGGAAAGGTTAAAAAGCACAGCAAAAAACCTTTGAGATGTTTTCTTGGGTTCGGGGAGTAGATTATAGAAAGGGAAGGTATTAGCACCCTTTTTATCCATGGTTATCCATGGGCTCTTAGTTACTTGCTTAGATCAACTTGCCTTTTGTTTCAATTGTTTGAAATGGTGCTTTGTGTGTGTGGGTTTGAAAATGTTTTGAAAATAGGCCAATGTGGTGGCAACCTTTGTAATGATCCATGTTGGGATGTATACAAAGGTGTATGTCTTTTTGAAAAGGTTTTCATTTGTTTTTGAAAGTTTGTTTTGAAAGTGTTGTGAGGTGTGGTTTTAGAAAATAGGCAAGTGTTTTGTTTTTGCAAGTTTGATTCAAGTAACTAAGAGGTTATCTACTCCTAAATTTCTCAAAGATTATTGCTATGTTTTAACCCTTTTAACAAGTTTGTTCCACCATTGTATTTGGTGGACAATCTCATATTAGGATGTGAAAGGGACGGGCGCGGGTCATCGTTTAGACCATAATTGCAATGGTGCCAAGTATCTTTGGGCAATTTTTCCTTTAAGGGACTTGATCATTTTTAGGCAACTTTCGAAAGCGTCATCGAGGGACTATGATCATTTGATTGTTTGTTTTGCCCAAAGAGACCTAACATGCAATATGGCCCATTTATTGAAGGCAACAAGTGGAATACCCTAGGGGTGCAAGTGTGATAAGTGTTGTCCATTTTCATGCTTGTTTATCTTGAAATTAGGTCAAACTATTTTGTCGTTTTGATTCGCATACAAACCCTAATTCTAACATGGTATAATTAGAAAGCAATAAAGTGCGAAAAATAAATTTACTAAGCTATTACAACACAATATATGGGAAGGGGGGTACAAATGTTCAAATGGGAATTTTTGACAAGGAATTTAAACCTAAAGTATTACATCAATATTGAATTATTTACAAGATATTTAATTGCACAAATTAAATAAAATAAGAATAAATATGCAAGATGCAAAAAAAAATGTTTTTTATGTGTATGGAAAAAGGTATTTTTATATGTCAAAATAAACAAAAATAAAAGTATTATTTTTTTGGAGTTTTTTATGTTTAGGGCAAAACCCTAATTTTATTAAATAAAATGTATTAATTATTTAATATGTATAATATTTTTTTATTATATACAAAAATAAAATAAAAATGAAGTATATTTGTAAAAAGGCATTTTTATATTTAAATATTAATAAAAATAAAAAGTGTATGTATTTTGCATTTTAACCCTAAATAAAAAGTGTATATATATATGTATTATTTACTAAATATGTATTATATATACAAAAATAATAATATTTAATATTTATATAAAAAAAGTATTTTCTATACAAAATATTTTCAGAAGATAAAACAAAATAAAAATGAAAATAAAAATGTGTTTGCATATTTTTAGCATTTTTTAATAAAAATGTATCTATTTATTTATTTATGTATAAAAACTAATCTAAACAAATAAATACCTAATAAATAGGAAAATGGTGCAAAAAATTATTTTTATATTTTTTATATTATGAGGAAAAATAAATAAATCAAGCCAAAAAAGAAAAGTCAAAAAAATCATTAAAATAAACAAAATGGGCTCAGGGGGTGTAAAAGCAAAATCAGGGTGCAAAAAGAAATGTGACACAGGCCCAGCCCAAAGGACCTTCTTCAACCTCCAGAATGTTTGAAACAAGAACAAAGTGCGCGTTTTCCATTGTCAAGCCTAGATCCTGATTCCTTGACTTTCATCAAAAACTTACAACATCAAAGTTATAGAGCATCATGTCACGATTCTAAACATGTAAAAAAATCAATCTAACTCTCAGAAATGAGAGAGAATTTCTTCTCCCCCAATTCCTGACCTAGTTTTTTATCAATGTTCAGGCTTAAAATTCTCTAAGTATACATAATATAAATGAAATCTAACTACATGGACATGTTCAAGGCTATGAATGTGACATGTTTTCTTCACAAACCTAAAGCTAACAATGCCTGGATAGAGAGATTCATGTTCATGAACTTACCTATTCAGTTGAAGTTGTATCTGGTGATTGAGGTGTCTTCAATGCAAGGTGATGATTGGTATAGCTTCCTTGATGTCCAGGGATGCTATTCCAAGCTTTACTTTGTCTTGAAACCTTTTGAATCGTGCTAGAGAACTTCAACTGCAAAACAAGAAAATGAAAATGGTGAAGTTGCCTGGGAGTGTTACAGGTCGTGTTTTAGGTTTTGGTTAGCTTCAAGGGATGTTATGGAATGTGTTTGATGAGTTTTTAGCAAGAAAGCATGGAAGGTTTGAGCTATAGAACTCAAACTGCAGCAAATGCCCTGTTTGGACAGTTCAATGGTGATTTTTGTGAAAATGAGTGTTTGGGACTGTTAGGGTCGTGTTCTAGCTCAGAATGAATGTTTTGAATATGCTTGATAACTTTCTCTAAGCCTTGGTTTACTGATATGAGAGTTGTCCAATGTTATGCAATGTTTCTTACACCTTAAGCAAGCAATGGCCACTTGGTGTTCTAGACAGGTAGAGCCCCCCTAAACATGCTGCAAAACCTTGTCTTGATCAGAGTGATTAACTCATAAACTTGTGCCAAAGAGATTTCCTTTGTACCTTCTTGATTTACCAATTGACATAAAGTGTAACTTTTGCAAAAATGGATATAATGCTTTTTCCAATTTGGGATTAAACCTTTAGGCAATGCTTGAACACATAGAACATGGTCTTGGCACAAAGGATTGGCATTAAATTTATGAGTGTAATTGAGATAAAAGACCTGTAATCAAGTTGTGCAAGCTGAGATTGAAAATGCATAGTGTTATGAACATGTAACTTGGCCAATTCAAAAGTGAGTTTTTCCCATATTGTCAAATTCGATTCTCCCTAACCATGAGGTTGTTTGATGAGTTCTTGGACATTTTGGAAAGCTTGGAATGTGTACTACAATCCATCTTTGAAATGCAAATTGAAATTCCAAGTGGAAGTGTATGAAAAATGGTCTTGAAGTTAGGTAAAAAACTTGCCTAAAATAGGTCAAATTTTCTCTAAGTTAAGAATGGTTTGGTACCCTTGTTCCAAAAATTGTATCTTGAGATACAAGCCTCTTTTGGGAAAACTTTGTGAATAAAAGTTATAGATTATGCAATAGGCTACAACTTTCATGTTTTGACTTTTTCTTGAATCCAAATGGATCTTGGTGAGAAAGTGGGACAAAGTTAGGAAAAAATTAGGGTTTTTCATAACTTAGAAAAATTCTAAGTTATGAAAAATCTTCATTTTAAACCCTAATTTGCATTTCTTGATTTCTTGATGAACAAGTTTCATGATTTGGCATGTTTTGATGAAAAATGAATCTTGACACTTGATTTTGACCAAAAAGTCAAAGTTTGATTTCTCAGTATACAGTCAAAATTGATCAATTGACTGAGAAATTCAACTGTCAATCTTGTGCATTTGAGATCTTTTGAACTTGTTGAACATGTCAAGATAATTCCATGGGGTCCTTGAGTCCATATGTGAGCTTGGTGTGCCATTGGCTAGGTCAAACAGTCAAAAATTGCCTTTGTGCAGTCAAAACCCTAAAAATGACCATTTTGCCCTTTTGATAATCAGATCAAATTTCTTGTGGAATTGTGATCCAAACTTGATCAAATGGTCCATGTGAGTTCATAATGTTGATGTGGGTTAATTTTCATGAGATTTGACTGTCAATTGGCCACAGTTGACTTTTTCCCCAATACAGTTGATTTTTAGGTCAACTGTCCAATTGACTGGGCAAAATTTGGAATCAAGACTTGAAACTTGGTATGGATAAACTTGGGAGTCCAACATGAAGCATGAAAGTCATCTTAGGCATTTTGGGTCAAAATATCTTTGTGCAAACACAAACCCTAATTTGGGTCAACAGTGCAAAGAGAAGTCTTGAGCAGAGGAAACCCTAACTGGATCCTGATCTTCAAGGGTCTTGATGAGAAAATGTTGAGGAAATGGGAGGGCAAATTTTGGGGTACAACAGTTGCCCCTGTTCAATCTTCTTGAACCTGAAGAGTTAGATTGGTAAGTTTGCCTTTCGTGACTCGAGGGTAAAAGGAGATTGGACACTAGAGTGCCCGGAAATTTGCACTCGCATGTTAGAGTATCAGCAATGTGATGTCGGGAATGGGCTTATAGATGCCATTTGGAGAGGTGGTGGATAGGGAGATGGGCTTATAGATGCCATCGGGAGATGTGGCAGAACCTTGTCGGGAATGGGCTTATAGATGCCATTTGGAAGTGTTGATCGCATAAGAGATTCCTTAGCGAGAACTTGTGTATTTGAGAAAGACAGATGTTTTCCTGGCTTGTTACATGTGTTTGATCTTCAATCTCCTCATGCAGATATGCCCTGGCTGGATACAGGAATCGAATCTACAATCGGTTGCTCACAGATGTGCCCTGGCTGGATACATGAATCGAATCCGGAAATAGTCGTCAACAGATATGCCCTGGCTGGATACAGGAATCGAATCCGGAAATAGTCGTCAACAGATATGCCCTGGCTGGATACAGGAATCGAATCCGGAAATAGCCGTCAACAGATATGCCCTGGCTGGATACAGGAATCGAATATGGAAATCTTCAGACGTGCCCTGGCTAGATACAGGAATCGAGTCTGGAAATGTGGTCAACAGATATGCCCTGGCTGGATACAGGAGTCGAATCTGGAATCGTGATAGTTGCTAGATATGCCCTGGCTGGATACAGGAATCGAATTAGGAGATAGTCGTCAACAGATATGCCCTGGCTGGATACAGGAATCGAATCTTCAAACTCTTCAAACGTGCCCTGGCTAGATACAGGAATCGAGTCTGGAAATGTGGTCAACAGATATGCCCTGGCTGGATACAGGAATCGAATCTGGAATTGTGATAGTTGATAGATATGCCCTGGCCGGATACAGGAATCGAATCTTCGAACTCTTCAGACGTGCCCTGGCTAGATACAGGAATCGAGTCTGGAAATTGATCACTCACAGATGTGCCCTGGCTAGATACAGGAATCGAATCTGGAAACTGTGACAGTTGAAGGTAGTTGTCTTTGGGATTGTCTTTTTCCCTGAAAAGGAAAAAACATAAGTTGTACGCAATGTCATGATGTATGAAATGTATGATGTCATGATGTTCAACATGAGATAGTGTTGTATGCACTTTATCAAGTATGTAAGCAAGATGTATGAAATGTGAAATGTTTATGAATGTATTTTCGTCTCATGAAAATAAATCCTTGACGACCGGCCAGGGAATTAAATCCTGGGCTGATATTGAAGAGTAGAGCTCTTCGCTTCCGCTGAGGAGGATGGTTGCAAGAATACACTGGTAGGAGAAGATGCCTTCATTGAGAAATAAACTTGTTGGAGAGATCACTCTGCGGGGAATTTCTCTGTGGAAGAGATACTTTGCTGAAGTTGACGAGAGCTCCACTGAGGATTTCAATGATGGACTCCGCTGGGGATAATGATGATAAACTCCGCTGGGGATGGTGTTGATAAGTTATGTTGGGGAACTTTGATGAACTCCGCTGGGGGATAGGAAGAACTTTTCCAAGGGCGCTCTTCCGTGGCAACTAGCTGAGGATAACCCAGTTATAAGCCCTTGTGAGGAATAACTTTGAATAAAGCTCGGGAGAGACGTTCGTACTCTGTAAGGGATAAGCTTCCAGAATCTACTGGGGATAAGCTTCAAGGCCTACTGGGGATATGGATTCCACCTCCCTGGGGAAACTTTTGGAATCGCACTGGGGTATTGATATTCTGCTGGGGAATGTTGCTATCTTGTTTTATTCTGTGGGGAGCTGAGATCACTTGGTCACATTCTTTCAGTTGAATCTACCTTGGTACCTTGGCGGTCAAAGCAACCAGACTGCATTAGACAACTCTATATTGCCCCTGTTTCTGATGTCACCTGTAATTAGTCTTTTGTTTCATATGCAAATATTTATGAATTAGCAATTTAATGTCAAATGCATATATCAAAAATGAACATTGGACATTCTTCGCAAGACAAAACAGAAAAAAGGAAACAATTGGCAATTTGTATGGAAAAATGAATTTGTATTGATTTTGAAATTTGCCTGTGAATAGGCGTTTTTGTACAAGAGGCGGACATCCTAGTAAGAGAATGTCACCGAATAACATAGAGTTTATACAATTTTTAAAAGGAAACAAAATAGCTATGTGAACAATCCCAATGGGTTCCAACTCTGCTATCGCCTTTATGTCTTTAAGCGTCTCATCACTTTGCTGCTTGATTGAAGATGAAGCTGATTGATCGATGCCGAGATCTGAGCCAGATAGTTGATGCCGAATTCTGGATGCAAGGTGATCCAATGAGACATAGTATTACGCTTTAATCCCTAACTTTTGCCTGGACCGCCCTTTCGGGTTTTCAGTCCACCGGGATACCCATTTTTTCCCAAGCCGCCCTTTCAGGTTTTCAACTTGCCGGGTGTACAGATTTTTTTTCATTTCATCCCTTATTTTTGCCCGAACCCTTTTGGTTTGCCGGGAAGCCCTTATTTTTGCCTAGGTGTGTCAACCTAGCGGGTCTTTTATTCATGCATAGTATCTTTTCACTATGTCTGCATTGGCGGGGTGAGGAAGGTCGTCACCATCCATGGTGGTTAGGATCATGGCTCCTCCTGAGAACATATGTTTAACCACAAATGGCCCTTCGTACGTAGGGGTCCATTTGCCCCGGGGATCACTTTGAGGAAGGATGATGCGTTTGATTACCAGGTCCCCAACTTGATACTCTTGTGGTCTGACTTTCTTGTTAAATGCCCTGATCATCCGTTTTTGATACGTCTGACCATGACAGATAGCGATGAGTCTCTTTTCGTCAATCAGGTTTAATTGATCAAGTCGAGTCTGGATCCAATCATCTTCACTCAGATCTGCATCCTTCATTATTCGGAGAGAGGGTATCTGGACCTCAATTGGCAGGACTGCCTCCATGCCATAGACCAAGGAAAAAGGCGTTGCCCCGGTTGACGTTCTTGCTGAGGTACGGTACCCATGAAGAGCAAATGGTAACATCTCGTGCCAATCTTTATAGGTCACTGTCATCTTCTGCATAATTTTATTGATATTCTTATTAGCTGCTTCTACAGCTCCATTCATCTTCGGTCGGTAAGGAGAAGAGTTATGGTGCTGTATCTTGAATTGTTCGCAGAGCTCAGTGATCATCTTGTTATTAAGATTGGTACCATTGTCCGTAATGATTCTTTCCGGGATGCCGTACCGACATATCAGGTTATGCCGGATGAAACGTGCCACAACGCTCTTGGTTATCGTGGCGTAGGAAGCTGCCTCAACCCACTTCGTGAAGTAATCGATCGCCACCAAGATGAAGCGATGCCCGTTGGATACCGTCGGTCGGATCTCGCCGATCATATCAATTCCCCACATTGCAAAAGGCCAAGGTGCTGTCAGGATGTTCAAAGGAACCGGAGGGATGTGCACCTTGTCAGCATAGATCTGGCATTTATGACAAGTTCGAGAGTGTTGGTAACAATCGACTTCCATTGTGGACCAGAAATACCCTGCCCGTAGGATTTTCTTCGCCATGGTGTGTCCACTGGAATGTGTTCCGAATGTACCTTCATGCAGTTCTATCATGATCTTCTCTGCTTCAGCCTTATCCACACAACGCAGTAGAGTTGAATCATGATTCCGTTTGTAGAGGATGCCGTTGCTGAGGAAGAATTTTGCCGCAAACCTCCTCATGAACTTCTTGTCATTGACAGATGCACCTTCAGGGTATTCCTGAGCTTCCAAGTACCTCTTCACCTCATGATACCAGGGTTTTTCAGTCACGTTTTCGGCCTCAAGATCGCAGCAGTATACCGGTTCGTCTAACTTCCAGATAATGATCCGGGGAGCCTTATTGTCCCATTTAACTTTGAACATCGAAGACATCGTAGCCAGTGCGTCCGCTAGCTGATTCTCCTCTCTTGGGAAATGCTTAAAAGTTATCTCTTCAAAGTGGGGAAGCAAAGTCAACACATACTCCTTGTAAGGAATAAGATTTGGGTGTTTCGTATCCCACTCGCCTTTGATCTGATTGATCACGAGAGCGGAATCTCCAAAGACACTCAGAAATTTGATCCTTAAGTCGATTGCAGCTTGTAGACCCTTGATACATGCCTCATATTCTGCCATGTTGTTGGTGCAGTTGAAACACAATCGGGCGGTGAGTGGAGTATGAGTTCCTTTTGGAGATATGATTACAGCGCTGACGCCGTTACCCAAAGCGTTGGAGGCTCCATCAAAATGCATAGACCATCGGGATCCCTCCTCAGGTCCTTCATCCGGTCCAGGTACTTCACAGTCAGTTACTACCATGATATCTTCGTCCGGAAAATCAAAGTTCAATGATTGGTAATCGTCCACAGGTTGGTGTGCCAAATGATCTGCCAGTACACTTCCTTTGATTGCTTTCTGAGTCGTATACTGGATATCATATTCTGTCAAGATCATTTGCCATCTTGCTATTCTTACAGACAGAGCAGGCTTTTCGAATATGTACTTGATGGGATCCATCTTTGAAATCAAAAGAGTAGTGTGAGTCAGCATATACTGTCTCAGCCGGCGAGCAGCCCATACCAGAGCGCAGCAAGTTTTCTCGAGCAGTGAGTAACGAGACTCACAGTCGGTAAACTTTTTGCTCAAGTAATAAATAGCGTGCTCTTTTCGGCCAGACTCGTCATGCTGCCCCAGCACACACCCCATTGAGTTATCAAGTACTGTCAAGTATAGTATCAGAGGTCTCCCTTCCACTGGCGGCATAAGAATGGGTGGCTCTTGGAGATACTCCTTTATCTTTTCAAAAGCAGCCTGACATTCATCGTTCCAACGTACCACTTGATCTTTCTTCAGTAATTTGAAGATTGGCTCACAGGTAGCAGTTAGGTGTGAGATGAATCGGGCAATGTAATTCAGTCGTCCCAGAAAGCCTCTGACCTCTTTCTCTGTCTTTGGAGTTGGCATCTCTTGTATGGCTTTTACCTTGGCAGGGTCCACCTGAATACCTTTATCGCTTACAATGAAACCTAGCAATTTTCCGGATCTCACCCCAAAGGTGCATTTGTTGGGATTCAACCTCAGCTTGTATAACTTCAATCGGTCAAACAGCTTCCGCAGATGGTCAAGGTGTTCTTCCTCAGTTTGAGACCTTGCAATCATGTCATCAACATATACCTCAATCTCATGATGGATCATATCATGAAATAAAGTAACCATGGCACGTTGGTAGGTTGCCCCAGCATTTTTCAACCCGAATGGCATGACCTTGTAGCAGAAGGTCCCCCACTGAGTCACAAAGGTAGTCTTTTCCATATCTTCCGGAGCCATCTTGATCTGATTATACCCTGAAAAACCATCCATGAAGGAGAACACCTTGTGTTGAGCAGTATTGTCAACAAGAACGTCGATGTGAGGTAGAGGAAAATCATCTTTGGGGCTGGCCCTATTCAAATCCCTGTAGTTGACACACATCCTGACTTTACCGTCCTTCTTCGGCACTGGAACCACATTAGCAACCCACTGAGGGTAAGAAGTTACTGCTAGAAACCCGGCGTCGAATTGCTTCATAACCTCAGCCTTGATCTTTTCGGACATCTCGGGACGCATGCGGCGGACCTTTTGCTTTACCGGAGGGCAGTCTTCCTTGGTAGGCAGGTGATGAACCACAATGTCGGCATCCAAACCAGGCATGTCTTCGTAAGACCAAGCAAAGATTTCCATGTAATCATGTAGCATCTGGATCAATCGTTGCTTCACGCTGAGCTCTAGATTGGCACCAATCTTGACTTCTTTTCTATCTGTCTCAGTACCCAGGTTCACTGTTTCCACCGGCTCTTCGTGCGGCTGAATGGCCCTTTCTTCTTGAAGTAGCAGTCTTGCGAGTTCACCAGGCACTTCGCAATCATCTTCACCTTCGTCTTCGGCTAAGTTGATCGGATTCTCGAAGTCATAACTGGTGGTAGCAGAGCTGTTACCAGTGAGATCCAGAGTGGATTGATACCTGTATGAGTGAGTGTGTGTAAATATAGATGTTTTGCAATATATAACACAGAAAGAAAAAGAGCACAAGATTTGAAATGCAACAAACGTCCAATGTTTTGATTGATGATATATGGAAATGTCATACAAAAAGCCCTCACAAATGGAGCTACGATGCCCCGGGTAGGACACCGAGCCAACAAAGTTTTAACATATTGTTTGTTACAAATTGAAAATCCAAAAGAGTTAATTACTGCGTGACAAATGTGATAGGTGTAAAATCCTTTGCCGTCCAGTTGCTTGGTCCGTTGCTGGTGGTTGGATAGATCCAACTGTCAAACTCTGCTTCCTCTACGTCCTCCTCGATAGCATTCACCCTTGGGTTGGAGATAAATACCAGAGCCTTTCTGATCTTGTCCTTGCGCACTGCTCTCTGAGCCTCTGCAGTAAAGCCCAGCCCAAACTTGTCATTCTTTTGAGTGAAGTCAGGAAGCTGACCCCAGTTTGCACATTTGCCTTTCTCGATTACAGCCCGGGCATCCTTCAAGGACGCCATCTTCAACGGAAAGTCTTCTTCAACCACTGTTTCAGCCGATGCTAAAGTTGGAGGAACCTCCTCAAAATGCTGAAAGGGGGTTTCAATAAACTCCCCGTCCATCTCGATATACCGGAATGAATTCAAGTGACTAACCATGTATTCCTCCTCTCCCTGCACAGTAACAATCTTCCCTTTGACAGGGTATTTGAGCTTTTGGTGTAGAGTGGATGTTACTGCCCCAGCCTTGTGAATCCAGGGTCGACCCAACAAGCAGGAATAAGATGGACGAATATCCATTACATAGAATGTTGAGTCGAAAACTTGGGAACCCACACGAATAGGAATGTCTACCTCACCGTGCACCATCCTCTTAGAACCGTCGAAGGCTCTAACAATGATGTTACTAGGTTTCAACTCCAGACCCTCACAATCCAAGCGATCCAATGCCTTCTTGGGCAAAACATTCAGGGAAGAGCCGGTATCCACTAACACGTGTGCGAGAGTAGTGCCCCTGCATTCTATGGAAACATGCAGGGCATCATTGTGATTTTTCCCTTTGGCGGTGAGGTCAGCATCCGAGAACCCCAAACCATTGTCGGCTGTCAAATTGGCCACACAGTCAGTGAATTGGTCTGCAGAGGTCTCTTGCGGCACATGGGCCGTTTTCAGAAATGAAATCAGGGCTTTTGCATGGGCCTCTGAGCATAGCAGCAATGATAGCATAGAGATTTTGGAGGGGGTATGCCCCAACTGTTCAACAACATTGAAGTCACTCTTTTTAATGATTTTAAGGATTTCCTCCATTTCTTGTTGGGAGGCTTCGACAGCAGTCTTTTTTGGTGCCTCCGTCCTGGCAGGCAAATCGGTAGCAACTTCTTTGCCCCGAGCATCAGAGGACTCGGCGGCAGTAGTGGACACAGGAACTTGAATTGGAACATGCACACTTGCGGGTGTGATGATTAGAGGTTTTCGGATAACTGGCGGTGCAATGTCAGGCGAGAAGAGCCTGCCACTGCGGGTAATCTTGGTGGGACCAGTGATGTTACTGATACTGGTATTGGTGTTGAACTCTTGCTTCACCCCCAAGCACATACACGTCGGCCCCATAATGCCATGGGACAACTTTATCAGACTCATAGGGGAGAGGCCCCGGAACAGTAATGGTAATGGGTGCAACAGACAGAATTTGGACTGGCTTCCTCGGGGGAGCTTTGGTAGGATTGTAAATTGTGACAACAGATACTTCTTCAGCGGAAACAAATGGAACAACAGTTTTCTTGAACAGAATTTATTTACTATCCATCAGGCTTTGGATGCCTGATTTCAGCAGCGGACAACCGGTAGGGATAACAGCACACAGGAGGCAACCCTTGCTACAACCCGGAAATAAACTGGCTAGTAGTAAGTTCCTCTTAACAATCAAAAGAGGGGTAGCAACATCATTCACTGAAACAGCATACAAATCTTCCTCGATGGCATTTACTCTATGCTGGGGCATAGGAGCAGTTACAACATTTGGCCTCTCAGGTGCCTCAAACTGAATTTCCTTTGCGTCGATAAGGTCTTGCACCTTATTTCTCAAGGCTCAGCAATCATCAGTAGTATGCCCGGGGCTATCGGAATGATAAGCACAGCGGGCATTTGGGTTATACTTAGGAGATGCAGTATTCACGACCTTTGGAGCCTCTTTGATGGTCACCAAGTTGGTTGATAACAATTGCGGTAAGATTTGTGACAAGGTCATACTCAACCGAGTATACTGCCTCTTGGGCCTTTCACCTCTTTGTTGATTGTACTGCTGAGGAGCAGCAACAGGTTTTGAAATGACCAAAGCATTGACGGCTTGGCGGCTTTCTGGCTTGACTTGTCTTCTAGGACCATAGATGGCACTTGCTTCTTTCTTGAAAGGCCTCTTCTCAGTACTTGCGGAGGCAGCTTTTTGTATCTTTCCTGACCTGATGCCAGCTTCTATTCTTTCTCCCGTCAGAATCAAATTCGTAAACCCAGCGGAGGAGTTACCAACCAAATGATTAAAGAATGGACCAGACAAGGTCCCTAGAAACATATCAACCAGCTCGCGATCAGTCAATGGAGGCTGCACCCTGCCAGCCAAATCTCTCCATTTTTGTGCATATTCTTTAAACCCTTCACCCGTTCCTAGAGACATACCCTGAAGTTGGGTACGCGTAGGAGCGAGATCAGAATTGTATTGATATTGTCTGTAGAACGCGGTTGCCAAATCTTCCCAGTGTCGGATGCTAGTTCCATCTAGTTGGTAGAACCACTCAAGCTGTGACCCCGAAAGGATGTCTTGGAAGAAGTGAATCCAAAGGTTCTTATCCGCCGTGTAAGGTTGGATCTTCCTTACGTACGACCTTAGATGCAGCTTTGGACAGGAAGCCCTGTCGTATTTGGCAAAGGCGGGCGCCTTAAACTTGTGTGGGATTACTACCCCAAAAGATAACCCCAAATCTCCGAAATCCAGCCCCAGTACATTCTGAATCTCCATGGCACTCAAGCGGTCTTCTAATTGCTTGTATATGTCAGCAGCAGGTGGGTATTGTTCGTCATTGTAGTCCGTCTCGTTGTCAGAGACTGCAGGACTAGGAGCTCCTCCCCCTTGGGGACTGTCTTTCTCAGCAGAAGAAGTAGTTGGATCAGCCTCATTATGGAGTGTGTTCCCAAATCTGCGTCCGGTGTTGAATAACGCAGTCCTCTTTTTCTTCTTTTTCTTCAGGAGTAGAGTCTTCAACTCTTGCTGACCTTGGGCCAGGCTCAGGACCATTTCTTGAAACTGGGCACTTTGGGCCTGAAGGGCCTTGATTGCTTGCTCACTGGATGAGTCTGGATTCATGATGACTGTTCAAAATAAATAGCGAAGGAGATTAAGCAACCTGTGAAAAAGGGTACCTGCTATGCATATGGTGCAATGAGATGCGTATGTTTTATGTTTTCAAAGACAAACAAGATTCAACTTTGTAGACAAAATGGAAACACACATCATTAGATTCAAATTTTAAATTGTTCAACAACTTGCCCTTAGGCATTACAGGAATGAAAAATACTGAAAAGGAAATAAAAGCTGTAAAAGGAAATATCCAAAGCCCATCAGTGCTCCCATGGCCTCCTCTTCTCAGTGTGGATGTAGTTATTCAGGACCCGCTCCTCCTCCAATTGCTTAGTCAGCCTCTGGACCTTCTGTTCCTGTTCGTTGAACTTTTCCCGATAAAAATCCCGTTCTTCCTTTAGCTGCGCCCAAGATCTCTTCATTGTGTCAAAATCAGTGGGTATCTTAGGAGGGAGGACAGTTGGAGGAACCCCATCTTCATCAGGAGATTCAAGAATGATAGGTCTGACAGCTTCGTACGGCATACCTAACTTCTGAGCACGGATGTGGACCCATCTGCAATAGGGTTCCATTGGTAGGGAAGTCTTTGGTCCCAACTCATGCGGGTCAGCTTTGTGAATTCTGTCCCAAGCCTTAATGAATCCATGGCGTAGTTTGTCACTGTCTACCTGAAACTCAAAATGGAAGTGAGGAACTAACATTTCATGAGGCCCTACTCTCCTGGCTCTTCCAAACTGGCGGAGAGCTAAACATGGATTATAAGAGATTCCTCCTTGGATACCAATCAACGAAACATTAGGGTATTCTCCGCAACGGTCAATAACAGCTACCTCATCCAAACCTCTGAGAGTCCAAGTGATGTCATTATCAGTGAGAGACATTAGCCTATGAGCCCAACCCTTTTCTTCTTCATTCTTCAGCACGAACTTAGGAAGGTGCGAAATAAACCACCTCACTAGCAAAGGAGCACAACACCACGGAGTTCCCCGTTTTCGGGCAGTACGAGCATAGAGTTGTTGCAGGATATCACCCAAAAGAGTGGGTACAGGATTCCGAGACATGAAGATCCTTATGGCATGGATATTGATAAAGGTGTCAGGATTGGGAAACAATACCAGACCATAGATCAAAAGAGCCAGAATATCTTCGTACGCCTTGAAGTCCAAGTCATTCCAGAAATCATTAGCCTTGCCAACCAGAAATTTGACCAAAAAGCCCTTAACTCCACTTCTAGTTTCCCAGTTAGCCAATACCTCTTCTTTGGTCAAGGGGAGAATTGCAGCAATCTCTTCAGGCCTAGGAGTCTTTTCCAGACCAGTGAGTGGAGTTTGTTCCAAGACAGGGATACCAAGCAAATAAGAGAATTCTTCTAGGGTAGGGACCAGCTGGAAGTCTTGAAAGGTGAAACAATGATGCAGGGGGTCATAAAACTGGGTCAGAACACTGATCAGTTGTTGGTCCCATTTTGCAGTGATCAAGCCAAGGAGAGAACCATGCCTGTTGATGAAGGAAGTAGTGTTTGGAATCCTACCAACCAAATCCTTGAGCAAAGTTGGTGGTTGAACAAAGTTGAGCCGGACAGTATTCCTACGCACGGGCATCATGATGTCCTACAAAACAGAGCAAAGATGAAACTTTTTTGTCTTTGAAATGGGTTAGTCCTTTATACAGGATGCATGCAATGGTATGATGGCATGATGCTATGATTAAGCACACCACAAGTATTCACACAGGCAAACATGATAAGGCACACAAGTCACACAAGACAACCCTTAGGTTTCAGGCCAGCATGAAGTTTAGGTATTACCCTCTTTTGGTTTCGTTGGTTAAAACCTGTCCTATCAAAAGTAACCGGGTTCTAGAGGATCTCAAATCATTGACTACCCTCAATCGGTCATAACTCCAGCATCGCAATCTTTTCTTGCGGCCAAAACCATCACGAGAGTTTAGCCTCAATGAGTGTAGCATACTGCTACTGTTCTAATGGCCAAGTTTGGTCAATTTAGGGTTCTAAGGTTGGTTGGTGTTTAATGACTCCTTAGAAGACCTATATTCTCCTCGTTGCAACACAAGGGATATAGGTACAGACCAAGGTGCCACACCAACGTAGCCACTGCTTCACCCATGTCGGTCTACGCCGGACAGGTCCCTCACAGATTATGCTACCTAAAAAGGGTATTCCCCAGATCCGGGTTAGGATCTATGAAACTCCGATGCAAAGCCCACAAATATAAAAGCAAACAAGGCAAACAATTGAAAACAAAGGTGATCTAAGCCCTAAGGTTACTCCACTTTTTAAATTTTCCCCAGCAGAGTCGCCAGTTCTGTGATACGGTGGGAGAACTGACTGTGTTTTTGCGTTTGTTTTCGCAAATGTTTCGGTTGAGCAAGAGTCACCACCGACTTTTTATTTTATCCTAAGGAAAGGTTAAAAAGCACAGCAAAAAACCTTTGAGATGTTTTCTTGGGTTCGGGGAGTAGATTATAGAAAGGGAAGGTATTAGCACCCTTTCTATCCATGGTTATCCATGGGCTCTTAGTTACTTGCTTAGATCAACTTGCCTTTTGTTTCAATTGTTTGAAATGGTGCTTTGTGTGTGTGGGTTTGAAAATGTTTTGAAAATAGGCCAATGTGGTGGCAACCTTTGTAATGATCCATGTTGGGATGTATACAAAGGTGTATGTCTTTTTGAAAAGGTTTTCATTTGTTTTTGAAAGTTTGTTTTGAAAGTGTTGTGAGGTGTGGTTTTAGAAAATAGGCAAGTGTTTTGTTTTTGCAAGTTTGATTCAAGTAACTAAGAGGTTATCTACTCCTAAATTTCTCAAAGATTATTGCTATGTTTTAACCCTTTTAACAAGTTTGTTCCACCATTGTATTTGGTGGACAATCTCATATTAGGATGTGAAAGGGACGGGCGCGGGTCATCGTTTAGACCATAATTGCAATGGTGCCAAGTATCTTTGGGCAATTTTTCCTTTAAGGGACTTGATCATTTTTAGGCAACTTTCGAAAGCGTCATCGAGGGACTATGATCATTTGATTATTTGTTTTGCCCAAAGAGACCTAACATGCAATATGGCCCATTTATTGAAGGCAACAAGTGGAATACCCTAGGGGTGCAAGTGTGATAAGTGTTGTCCATTTTCATGCTTGTTTATCTTGAAATTAGGTCAAACTATTTTATCGTTTTGATTCGCATACAAACCCTAATTCTAACATGGTATAATTAGAAAGCAATAAAGTGCGAAAAATAAATTTACTAAGCTATTACAACACAATATATGGGAAGGGGGGTACAAATGTTCAAATGGGGATTTTTGACAAGGAATTTAAACCTAAACTATTACATCAATATTGAATTATTTACAAGATATTTAATTGCACAAATTAAATAAAGTAAGAATAAATATGCAAGATGCAAAAAAAAATGTTTTTTATGTGTATGGAAAAAGGTATTTTTATATGTCAAAATAAACAAAAATAAAAGTATTATTTTTTTGGAGTTTTTTATGTTTAGGGCAAAACCCTAATTTTATTAAATAAAATGTATTAATTATTTAATATGTATAATATTTTTTTATTATATACAAAAATAAAATAAAAATGAAGTATATTTGTAAAAAGGCATTTTTATATTTAAATATTAATAAAAATAAAAAGTGTATGTATTTTGCATTTTAACCCTATATATATGTATTATTTACTAAATATGTATTATATATACAAAAATAATAATATTTAATATTTATATAAAAAAAAGTATTTTCTATACAAAATATTTTCAGAAGATAAAACAAATAAAAATGAAAATAAAAATGTGTTTGCATATTTTTAGCATTTTTTAATAAAAATGTATCTATTTATTTATTTATGTATAAAAACTAATCTAAACAAATAAATACCTAATAAATAGGAAAATGGTGCAAAAAATTATTTTTATATTTTTTATATTATGAGGAAAAATAAATAAATAAAGCCAAAAAAGAAAAGTCAAAAAAATCATTAAAATAAACAAAATGGGCTCAGGGGGTGTAAAAGCAAAATCAGGGTGCAAAAAGAAATGTGACACAGGCCCAGCCCAAAGGACCTTCTTCAACCTCCAGAATGTTTGAAACAAGAACAAAGCGCGTGTTTTCCATTGTCAAGCCTAGATCCTGATTCCTTGACTTTCATCAAAAACTTACAACAGCAAAGTTATAGAGCATCATGTCACGATTCTAAACATGTAAAAAAATCAATCTAACTCTCAGAAATGAGAGAGAATTTCTTCTCCCCCAATTCCTGACCTAGTTTTTTATCAATGTTCAGGCTTAAAATTCTCTAAGTATACATAATATAAATGAAATCTAACTACATGGACATGTTCAGGGCTATGAATGTGACATGTTTTCTTCACAAACCTAAAGCTAACAATGCCTGGATAGAGAGATTCGTGTTCATGAACTTACCTGTTCAGTTGAAGTTGTATCTGGTGATTGAGGTGTCTTCAATGCAAGGTGATGATTGGTATAGCTTCCTTGATGTCCAGGGATGCTATTCCAAGCTTTACTTTGTCTTGAAACCTTTTGAATCGTGCTAGAGAACTTCAACTGCAAAACAAGAAAATGAAAATGGTGAAGTTGCCTGGGAGTGTTACAGGTCGTGTTTTAGGTTTTGGTTAGCTTCAAGGGATGTTATGGAATGTGTTTGATGAGTTTTTAGCAAGAAAGCATGGAAGGTTTGAGCTATGGAACTCAAACTGCAGCAAATGCCCTGTTTGGACAGTTCAATGGTGATTTTTGTGAAAATGAGTGTTTGGGACTGTTAGGGTCGTGTTCTAGCTCAGAATGAATGTTTTGAATATGCTTGATAACTTTCTCTAAGCCTTGGTTTACTGATATGAGAGTTGTCCAATGTTATGCAATGTTTCTTACACCTTAAGCAAGCAATGGCCACTTGGTGTTCTAGACAGGTAGAGGCCCCCTAAACATGCTGCAAAACCTTGTCTTGATCAGAGTGATTAACTCATAAACTTGTGCCAAAGAGATTTCCTTTGTACCTTCTTGATTTACCAATTGACATAAAGTGTAACTTTTGCAAAAATGGATATAATGCTTTTTCCAATTTGGGATTAAACCTTTAGGCAATGCTTGAACACATAGAACATGGTCTTGGCACAAAGGATTGGCATTAAATTTATGAGTGTAATTGAGATAAAATACCTGTAATCAAGTTGTGCAAGCTGAGATTGAAAATGCATAGTGTTATGAACATGTAACTTGGCTAATTCAAAAGTGAGTTTTTCCCATATTGTCAAATTCGATTCTCCCTAACCATGAGGTTGTTTGATGAGTTCTTGGACATTTTGGAAATATTGGAATATGTACTACAATCCTTCTTTGAAATGCAAATTGAAATTCCAAGTGGAAGTGTATGAAAAATGGTCTTGAAGTTAGGTAAAAAACTTGCCTAAAATAGGTCAAATTTTCTCCAAGTTAAGAATGGTTTGGTACCCTTGTTCCAAAAATTGTATCTTGAGATACAAGCCTCTTTTGGGAAAACTTTTTGAATCAAAGTTGTATATTATGCAATAGGCTACAACTTTCATGTTTTTACTTTTGCTTGAATCCAAATGGATCTTGGTGAGAAAGTGGGAAACAGTTAGGAAAAAATTAGGGTTTTTCATAACTTAGAAAAATTCTAAGTTATGAAAAATCTTCATTTTAAACCCTAATTTGCATTTCTTGATTTCTTGATGAACAAGTTTCATGATTTGGCATGTTTTGATGACAAATGAATCTTGACACTTGATTTTGACCAAAAAGTCAAAGTTTGACTTTTCAGTATACAGTCAAAATTGATCAATTGACTGAGAAATTCAACTGTCAATCTTGTGCATTTGAGATCTTTTGAACTTGTTGAACATGTCAAGATAATTCCATGGAGTCCTTGAGTACATATGTGAGCTTGGTGTGCCATTGGCTAGGTCAAACAGTCAAAAATTGCCTTTGTGCAGTCAAAACCCTAAAAATGACCATTTTGCCCTTTTGATGATCTGATCAAATTTCTTGTGGAATTGTGATCCAAACTTGATCAAATGGTCCATGTGAGTTCATAATGTTGATGTGGGTTAATTTTCATGAGATTTGACTGTCAATTGGCCACAGTTGACTTTTTCCCCAATACAGTTGATTTCTAGGTCAACTGTCCAATTGACTGGGCAAAATTTGGAATCAAGACTTGAAACTTGGTATGGATAAACTTGGGAGTCCAACATGAAGCATGAAAGTCATCTTAGGCATTTTGGGTCAAAATATCTTTGTGCAAACACAAACCCTAATTTGGGTCAACAGTGCAAAGAGAAGTCTTGAGCAGAGGAAACCCTAACTGGATCCTGATCTTCAAGGGTCTTGATGAGAAAATGTTGAGGAAATGGGAGGGAAAATTTTGGGGTACAACAGAAGGGTACCTGCATTTGTGAATGTGGGTGTGTGTAAGGGTATAGCCATCTTAAAACAATAAAATGTAAAAGAAAGACAATGAGCACAAAAGGTTTATATGTGAAAAAGCGTCCATGATTCACTGAATGTCATATGAAGATGAAATAAAAACCCTTACAAATGGATCATTGTACCTTGGGTAAGACACAAGGTTTTTAAAGTGTGAATTGTTCGTGAATATTACAAGTCCAACAGAAATGTAAAAGATAAATTACTGAGAGATGAAAGTTATTGGGACGAAGTCTCTGGCTTCCCAGTTGCGAAGTCCTCCGCTGACAGTAGGAAATATCCAATCTTCCAAGTTGCCATCCTCTTCATTGTCTTCTACTGCATTGACCCCTTGATTTCTAATCTTCACAGGTGGCCCCCCAGCACGGGTACGACGCACAGCCTTCTGAGCAGTCGAAGTAAACCCCAAGCCAAACTTGTCTGATTTGTAGGGAAAGTCTGAAAGCTGCCCCCAGATGGTGCATCCACCCTCTTCCACTACTGCCTTTAAATCCTTTAGAGATGACATCCGAGGTGCAGGTCTTGTGATCTTAGGAATCGAGGATACCGCCTTGGTCGCTGCTACTTCTGGAGAGACTTCTTCAAAATGTTGGAAAGGGGTTTCAATGAATTCGCCGTCCAACTCCATATATCGGAAAGAATTCAGATGACTAATCATATACTCCTCCTCCCCATGGACAATTATGATCTTTCCTTGGACCAGGTATTTTAGCATCTGATGTAATATGGAGGTGACAGCACCGCATTGTGGATCCAAGGGCGTCCTAACAGACAGGAATAAGAAGGACGAGTGTTCATCACATAGAAGGTTGAGTTGAAAACCTGAGTTCCCACCTTTATTGGGATGTCCACCTCCACGTGGACCATCCTCTTCGAACCATCAAAAGCTCTCACCACTATATTACTGGGTTTTAAAGTCAGCCCCTCGCAATCCAATATGTCAAGGGCTTTTTTCGGTAAGACGTTCAAAGATGATCCTGTGTCCACCAAGACATGGGCTAGGGTTGTTCATCTACACTCCACTGAGACATGTAATGCCTCATTGTGTTTTCTCCCTCTGGGTGTCAAGTCAGCATCAGAGAAACCCAGGCCATTATCAGCTGTCAAACTGGCCACACAATCTTGGAAATGGTCAGCAGACGTCTCTTGTGGCACATGAGTTGTCTTACGAAATTTTACCAGAGCTTTTGCATGTGCTTCAGAGCACAGCAACAGAGCTAGCATAGAGATCTTGGAAGGGGTTTGCCCCAACTGTTCAACCACATCATATTCACTCTTCTTTATTATCCTCAGGATTTCTTCCATCTCCTTCTTGGATGTTTCAGGAATAGCTAGTGATTGAGCCTTCGTCCAGACAGGCTCTTCTTGAACATTTTTTCCTTTATTCTCAGCAGTGGAAGCAGGGATAGGGATAAGGATCTTATTGTCTTTGTTGGTGGGTACGCTTGCAGGTATAATCACTGGTACAAAGGTAATCTTCGGAATGGCCACGGGTCCAAAGACTGCCATTGGAGGGGCAATCTCTGGAGATAAGATTCTACCATTGCGGGTAATCTTGCTTGTTCCGACAATATTGCTAATGTCGGAATTGTCCTCTTCGGAGCTTTCTTCTTCGGCAGTCAGTTCATCCTGTTTGATACCATGGCAGTAGATTTCTCCACCATAATTCCATGGTACTGTTTTATCTGATTTGTATGGGGCTGGCCCGTGCATTGTAATCTTAAGTGGAGTAGTCTTTGGAGCAGGTGTAATCCTAACGGGTCTTTTAGGGGCCCTGGAAGGATTGGCGTAGATGGTTATAATTGAAACTTCTTTAACTAGAATGGGTGAAATAGGAGTATTCTCAAACAGAATTTCTTGGTTATCCATCAGTCGTTGGATACCTTTTTTCAACAGAGGACAGTCAAATGGTGAGGATCGGAAAACATGGAAGTCTTTGTCACAACCTGGGAATATACCAGCTTTCAACAAATTCAACTTAATGGTCGGGAGCAGAGTCAACAGTTCATCCACGGTAGCAATAAACAAATCTTCTTCAATAGCGTTGGCATTGTGACCATGCCTAGGAATTGGAGCGGAAGTGACATTCGGTTTCTCAGGCGCTTCAAACTCAACTTCCTTCGCATCTATCATGTCTTAAATTTTGTTCTTCAGAGCCCAACAGTTGTTGGTGTCGTGCCCTGGACTTTCAGAGTGGTATGCGCATCTTGATTCGGATGGTAATGTGGAGACGCAGTATTGGGATTCTTTCGGGCCTCTTTTAAAGTGGCCAGATTCAACTTCAGAAGATGTGGTAGAACTTGAGCTGAATTCGTGTTAATCTTGGTGAATTTCCGAACTGGCCTTTCCACCTTTGGCTGGTTATTTCTCGGCTGGTCTGATGCAGGCTTTGGAATCATAACGGCCCCCACCGTTGGTTGGCGCTCAGTTCTTCCCTGATTCCTCTATGAATAAACAACAGATACTTCCTTCCTTCCAGTGAAGGGTTTTTTCACAACTGTAGAGGCAGTCGCGTCCTTCTGAATTTTCCCACTTCTTATACCAGCCTCCACCCTTTCGTCGGTTAAAATCAATTCAGTAAACCCTGCAGAAGAACTCCCAATCAGATGATTGAAGAAAGGGCCTGATAGAGTTCCCAGGAACATGTCCACCAACTCCCTTTCAGATAGAGGGGGTTGCACCCTTTCGGCTAGATCTCTCCACTTTTGCGCGTAATCTTTAAAGCCCTCATTGGAAACCATAGCCATACTCTGAAGCTGAGTACGGGTAGGCGCCAAATCGGTGTTGTACTGATATTGTTTGTAGAAAGTTGCGGCCAAGTTTTCCCAATTGTGGACGTCAGCCCTTTCTAATTGGTAGAACCAATCAAGTTGCATTCCCGATAAACTGTCTTGGAAAAAATGGACCCACAAGTCTTTGTCGGCAGAGTGTGGTTGAATCTTCCTGACATATGATCTGAGGTGCATTTTAGGACAAGACACCTGTGATCGGTGGATCTGGAACTGACTGTTTAACGCTGGTTCGCGAAATGTCGCGGAAGCAAGAGTCGCCACCGTCTTTTATTTTCTCCAAATGGAAAGGACAAAAGCACAGAAAAATTCCTTTAAAGAGATTGCTCTCGGTTCGGGAGGTAGGTTATAGAAAGGGAAGGTGTTAGCACCCTTTCTATCCATGGTTATCCATGGGCTCTTAGATACTTGCTCCATATGTTTTCAAAATTGTTTGTTTGCTTTTCAATGTGGGTTTAAAAAAGTTTCTTTTGAAAATTTCAGATCGACTCATACGTCAGAGTGTTTGAAAAGTTTGCTTTGAAAGCTTTTGAAATGTGTCAGTGTGAAAAGTCTTTTGATTTGTTTGAAATTAGAGCAAGTATCCTTGAGAACCTACCTACCCTAAGGAATTCGTCTGTGTAAGAGTCCTTTAAAGTAGTGCCATCCCACCATTGAGAGGTAGGTAGCACCACCGTTGGAGGTGTTCGGGTCAATTCAATTTTTAGGGACGTGGTGATCACTAGAGCAATTGGAAGGCACCTTAGAAGCTACCCTCATGCCAGGTTCCCGGATCATGAGGACTTACTAAGACGTCCTCTACTCGACGATCACCTTTCGAAAGGCAACAGTGAGGCGTACCCTAGGGGTGGTGTGTGCGAATTGTGTGTCATGTTTCAGTTATTTGTCTTGTCATGTTTATTGGTGTTCTACGCTTGATTTTAATTAGGGCATTCATTCTTGCATGTTTTTTTTAACAGTTATAAGTTTGCGGGAAAATAAATCTAAGGCTATTACAAATGGCGCGGGTCCACATCGCCAAAATTAAACCAGGACCCGATTTGACAGAAAGTAAAGAAAGCGAATAAGAAGTGCGAGAAGTTTAAATATGACAACGCTTTGGGAGAATTACATAATTATAATGAACGACATAAAGTAAATGTGCGCAATTAAATTAAAACAAAACTAGGGCGTTGGACCCTTTTGCAAACAATTAAAATTAATAAGGAATTTAAAATTAAAATTAAATGAAAATGGTATTTTTGTGTTTTTTTAGATTTAATGAGAAAAAGGAGTTAATTGAAATTAAATTAAAAGGCAACCCTAATTCTAATATTTTTATTTATTATGAAAGAATTAAATTAAAACCTAAATTAAACTCTAATTTATTTATGTACAATTTTTAATCATAAAAATAAATAACTAATATTATTATTCTGAAAAAAGGGGGAAATTAAAAAGAAAATAAAAAGTTATTAAACCTAAGTTCTATTTTTTTTTTTTTTTTATTATTAAAAAGAATTAAATTTATACCCTAATTAAACTAAATAATTTACATACAATTTATTTATGGAAATAATAAAATAAAAATTGTATTTTTGGCATTTTTTGATTTTATGATGTTTTTGCATTTTGATTAAAAATTAAATAAAACAAATAATTAAAATAACATAACAATTAAAATAATAAATGAAGATATAAGAAAAATAAATAAATTTGGCAAACCAGGGTGGGGTGTAGCCCCAGATTAGGAGGTTCAGGCCTGGAAATTCTGGCCCAACAAGATTTGATTCGTTGACTTCTCCAATTGGTGTACCAACGCGTTGACCTAGGCTTATAGTGGACCTTCAATCTCAGCCCTTGATCTATATCCATTAGGCATGTATACGCTTGGATGAGGGTGGAATATGGTGTACATCACTATGAGCGCTGCATGGAATGATGTATTGAAAAATAATGTGAGAAATTACACAGACCTGGGACTTGAACCCAGGTCTTTAACGTTGCCAGCATAGTCACTTAACCACTGAACCAAGCGCTTTTAGTTTAACATATAACAACGCGTAAATATAATAAATAAAACATGGTGTTAGTGGATGGAAAACGCGCGAAATTCGAATGGACCTATCACCAATTGACACGATGCCTTCGTCTTCGTCGTCCCTGTAAATAAAATACATTGGCAACGGTTTTTGAAGCGTTGCAGAAAGTAGGCTATGGAAAAATAGCGATTAGCGCTATGTGAAACATAAATTCATCGCGAGATATGTTTCTTGTTCATGGGAACACGCTGATTGCAATGGTCTTAACCTCAACTCCTAATTTTGCTTCATTGTAAAAACCCTAATTTGGAAAACCTGCAACCCTAAAAAACGCGCATGGTGGATTCACGTATGGTTAATGAAAATGCAATCAAACACAATGGTTAGCTCAGGAACATCATTATGAATATGAATACATAAACAAAAATGCAAAAATATGCTTGAATCATGCTATACGATTTCAGAATTTTTGAGGTACAGTTTGACTTAGGGGTACCAATTCAGGGGGTTTTGGTTGATGTTAGTGATTGAGAAACGTTCAAGACAACCTTGGCAAGCTGTTGAGATAGTTTTGGAGGCTTGAATCCACCTAAAAACTAGTTTTCAGTATTGGCTTTCTTGGAGATTTTTTCAAGTTTGTATGAGGTTTCTGAGCGCAGCTTGCAGTCTCTTTGGCTTAGGTTTGCCTTCCTGATCATATAGTGAGTGATTAGGTTAAGAAAAATTGGACAAAATCCATTGCTTTGATGATTTTTGAATATTTGATTTCAAGGATCTTTTCCAATCTTTTTCTCATGTATTTTGTATCAAATCTGATCAATTAGCACCAAATCTTTCCCTATTAACATGTGCACGAATTATAGAAGCCAAATCATGCATAAAAAGATTTTTTTAGGTTAGGTTTATATTTTTCATGTATTTAATTAATTTAAATGAATTAATATTAATATAAATTCAAATAAATAATTAAAAAATGAGAAAATACTTCCCTTTGGGCCTAATGATCGTGTATAGGCTTGGCATGAAGAAACTTGGAAGAAAAATGGGTCCATTTACATTTTTAGGTCATTTGAACCATTGTTGACTTTTCAAAATTCCCAAAAATTTCCCAACTTCCACAAGGCATAACTTGCTCAATTTTCAAGCTTTTCACATGTTCTTGGACATTTTGGAAAGGTCTTTGAGTCCCCTAACCAATGTCTTTGGTCCCATGTCATTTTGATTTACCAATCTCAATTTATGGCCTTTGACTTAAAGTCACTTTTTGTTGACTTTTGAAAATGACCTATAATGTTGAAATTGATAACTTTTTGTGAGAGCATTTCTTGGACTTGGAACATGAAGATGAATTGTAGGGAATGTCTTTCTCTTCAAAATGAGCTTTGGATGGAATTTTTCTGATAATCCATGTGAAAGTTATGCCCTGGTCAATTTCAGTTGACTTTTTCAGCTGTCCAAATATAGCAACTTTTGCATCTTTGATGATTTCTGAGCCAAATTTTGAGAATCATGATCAAGCATTGATCAAATTATGTTTGTGGCTTCAAAATGATATGTTAAACAAAAATTTGAACTTTTGACTGCCAAATGACCATTTTGCCCCTACAGTTGACTGTAGTGCAATCTAGGGTTTTGACTGTGCAATTTTGAGCTGAATGCCTTGAAACTTGACATGAGGATGTTTGACCATCTTTGTAGGTATATGAGACTTGATTGGGCCCTTGAAAACTTCAATTTCTTGATCAGAACACAAACCCTAGTTTTGACTGTATGGGAAGCTGTTGAACTGCACAACCCTTGGGGAATTTTGTGACCTTGACTTGACAAGTTTTGGAGAATATGGGAGGGCAAATTTTGGGGTACAACAGTTGCCCCTGTTCAATCTTCTTAGACCTGAGGATGCAAATTGGCTGACGTGCCTTTCGTAATCCGAGGGTAGAAGATGATTGAACACTAAAGTGCCCAGAAATTTGCGCTCACATAGTAGCAGTGATGGGGGGAATGGGCTTATAGATGCCATTTAGAGATTGCTGGATAGGACGATGGGCTTATAGATGCCATCTGGATGTTGATCGCGTAGGAGATTCCTTAGCGAGAACCTGCATACCTGCAAAAGAAAAATGAGTACCTGACACGTTGCAGGAGCTGATTTTAGATGCTTGGTGTAGATGTGTCCTGACTGGTTACAGGAGCTGAATTTGGAGCTTCAAACGCTTATGAATGAACCAGGGATGGTTGCTATCTTAGCATGAATGGTAAGAGAACCTTGGGCGACTTTAACTTCAACAACGCTCGTTGAGAAAAATCTTGGGTGTCTTCTACTGGGATAAGAATCAGGGAGATCTTAGGGTCGATCTGACTGAACCAGAGAGGCCTTTGACTGGGTAGGAATCAGGAAAATCTTAGGGTCGATTTAACTGAACCGGTCTAGGTCTTGAAACATCTTCAACTGGATAAGTATCAGGGAGATCTTAGGGTCGATCTGACTGAACCAGAGAAGGCCTTGGACTGGGTAAGAATTAGGAAAATCTTAGGGTCGATTTAACTGAACCGGTCTAGGTCTTGAAACATCTTCAACTGGATCAGTATCAGGGAGATCTTAGGGTCGATCTGACTGAACCAGAGAAGGCCTTGGACTGGGTAAGAATCAGGAAAATCTTAGGGTCGATTTAACTGAACCAGTCTAGGTCTTGAAACATCTTCAACTGGATAAGCATCAGGGAGATCTTAGGGTTGATCTGACTGAACCAAGAGAAGGCCTTTGACTGGATAAGCATCAGGAAAATCTTAGGGTCGATTTAACTGAACCGGACAAGGTCTTGAAATGAGATTGGGAATTTAAACTGCATCTTTCCTGAAAGGTAAAAGTCAGTCATATGCAATGCATGATATGGATCAAGCAATGATGTTCTCAACATAAATGAGATTCGTATGATATGATGCAGTGTGTTATGCATGCTATGATGATGTATGTGAAGTTTTATGTATGTTTTCGTCTAGGAAAGTGAATCCTTGACGGGTGTCGGGAAGTCGTATCCTGGGCTGATATTGAGGAATAAATTTTGCTTCCGCTGGGGATGATAGCTGCAAGAATACCGGTAGAAGAAGATGACTCCGTTGCGGAATAAACTTGGCGGATGGAAGATTCTGCAGGGAGAAAAAATGCTCTAGCGACCATGCTGGGAAGCAATACTCTGTGGGGATAGAGATGCTTTGCTGAATGTTGACAGTTACTTGCTGAGGATGTCTTGTTGTTGGAAGTGTTGATGGACTTCGCTGGGGTAAGAAGACTTTGTCGACGACGCTCTTTCCATGGCTTTTGGCTGAGGATAACCCAGTTATATCCTGTTAAGGAAACAACTCTTTAAATAAAGCCGGACGACGCGTTCGTGCTCTGTGAGGATAAGCTCCCAGTATTTACTGGGGGTAAGTTTACTGCTTGGGGAGATGTGAATTCCAACTTTCCTGGGGAAACATGGGTTGGACTGGACTCTTTGGGGAAGTTTTGGACTGTAATGTTATAAGTTGAAAGAGGGAACCTATGTAGGGTTGCCTGCTGATGAGCTTGTGTAAAACCGCATCTGAAATGGAGAAGGAACCTGGGTAGGGTTACTTTGATGATGAGTTCGTGTAAAACTTCGTTTTTGGAAAGGGAGAACCTGTGTAGGGTTTCTGGGTGACGAGTCCATGTAAAACTGCATTTTGAATAGGGGGAACCGGTGTAGGGTTGCTTGTTGAGGTAAGTTCATGTAAAACTTTTTGATGAATCGGGGTGAGATTATCTTGAACTAAATCCATGTAAGACCTCTAGAGGAACCGGGGTTAAGTTACCTTGGGGTAAATCCGTGTGAGATTTCTTGATGACCCGGGGTAAGGTTGCTTCGGGATAAGTTTGTGTAGAACTTCGGGATGAACCGGGGTAAGGTTGCTTGAGATAAACCCATGTAAGATTTCTAGAGGAACCGGGGTAAGGTTACTTGACGAGTTTGTGTAAAAACTTTTTGATGAACCGGGGTTAGGTCATCTTGAGCTAAATCCATGTAAGACTTCTGGAGGAACCGGGGTTAGGTTACTTGGATAAGTTTGTGTAAAACTTCTTGATGAACCGGGGTTAGGTCATCTTGAGATAGGTCCATGTAAGACTTCAGGAGGAACCGGGGTTAGGTTACTTGGATAAGTTTGTGTAAAAACTTCTTGATGAACCGGGGTTAGGTCATTTTGAGATAGGTCCATGTAAGACTTCAGGAGGAACCGGGGTTAGGTTACTTGGATAAGTTTGTGTAAAAACTTCTTGATGAACCGGGGTTAGGTCATCTTATGGAGGAGGGGTCTGTGTATGACTTTGTCTGAAGGTTGAGCAGAAATCGGTGTTGGGTTGCATGATTTTGATTAAGTGGATGATTGTCCTGTTTGGTCTCGGACGTTAGCCCACGATCTGGAATTTGTAAAGGTAGATGGTAATCATTTTTATGTTGATCTGTCCTTTGTAATTTGGTTGACAGAGCAATTGGATCACCTGGATAGCTCATTATTGCCCCTGCTTCGGAGGCGAGGGAAGAGGATACCTGTGTGGGTGATTGACGAATCTTCGAGTAGACAAGTGACGAGATACCGGAACATAGTCGTACGCTTTGATCCCTAACTTTTGCCTGGACCGCCCTTTCGGGTTTTCAGTCCACCGGGATACCCATTTTTGCCCAAGCCGCCTTTTCGGGTTTTCGACTTGCCGGGTGTACATGTTTTTTCATTTCATCCCTTCATTTTGCCCGAACCCTTTTGGTTCGCCGGGAAGCCCTTATTTTTGCCTAGGTGTGTCAACCTAGCGGGTCTTTGATTGTGCGTAGTATTTTTCGACTATGTCCACGCTCTCCGAATGTAGGGAGTTGCCTCTGTTGGAAGTATTTTGTCATGCCCCAGATACTGGGCAATGCTTCTACTGTGCCCCTTGATTGGAGTTTCTTCTGTTCACAAGGTGTTCATCGTGCGAATTTCCCTGCTGTTCAAATAAATAGTCATATGCAAACAAGGTTATTTTAAGAATGCAAAAGTCTATGTCTGTCTTGAATTTTGAAAATGCATTTTTTGTAATACAGTGCGATGTCAACTCAATATTTTACAGCAAACCTTCAGGAGTCGGGATACCTTCGTAACAGTATGCTTTCGAACTAACCCATGCTTCAGCTAGGACTTTCAAGGGTTATATCGTGGCCTGGTTCACGGTTTAAGAAACAAAGGATAAAGGCTCAAATTATTTGTACCCACCCGCTCTTCGCGATGTTCTCCAAACCTAAACTCAGTTGATCATGCGTTAGACCTTGTTTGAGTCTTTGCTTTGATGTTCCAATAATGGTTCAGATGTTGATGACTTATTTTGAAATAGGCAGTCATTCCTTTTTTGTTGAGGGTTTGTAAGACCTCTTTCTTGATTTTTGTTATCCCTTTCTTTTTTTGCCTGAACTGTTTCCTTTTTGGGAATTACAGTCAGCGGGATGCCCCAGTTTCATAAGTCCCCTTTGTGGGTTTAGGCTTTTTGGGCTTTTCATTTATGAATTTTGATGATGACTGCCTGTCCTTTTGATTGTTCTGAACCATCACTGTCTTTGTTCGTTTTGTAAAGATCTCTCTGGTGCCATTCGTTATGCACTTGGGTCAACTGAGAGAACTACCCTGCCCCAGGTTATGATTAAGGGTTTTAAATTTCGAAAAGAAAAACTCCTACTTCTTTGGCTCTGATGGGTTGACGAGGGATTATCATCCTTATAACTCCAGTGTTTAGGGGTTGAAACAATGCCTGTACCTCATCAGCGGGGTTTGTTCAAAAGCATACTGTAAAGATCGTGGTATCGTTTTCGTCATCCTCCCTCAAGAGGTTTAGAGTCTTCAGTTAAGAGTTGATCATCGCAAAAATATGAAAGCAGTTTTAAGCGTAGTAAACATAATTAAATCAAGACAGACACGTGTAATGCATTCATGAAATAAAAGAGTTTAACATAATAATTGTTTATCTGAACAAGAAAGGAAAAATACAACTTGAATTCAAATGAACAAAAAATTTCTCAATCCTAGCCATGTTTTGGCAATGGAGCATTGATCACGTTGGGAGTCTCAGCAGGCTCGAACTCGATCTCTTTGGCATCGATCATGTTCTGGATTTTGTACTTTAGTGCCCAACAGTCTTCAGTATCGTGCCCCGGGCTATCAGAGTGATAAGCGCACCTGGCTTCTGGATTGTAGCTAGGAGAGGAGGTCTTAGGATTGGCAGGAGGGTTGATCACTGCAATCAGGTTCATCTTCAACATGTGCTGCAGTGCTTGCGACCATGGCATGTTGATGTTGGTGAATTGCCTCTTAGCCCCGTCCGGCCTTTGCTGGTTCCCCTTTTGTGGTTGACGGCGTGGTGCAGAACCAGAGATCATGATTGCCCCTATATGTTGATCACGACGACTCTTTTGGCCGTATGCAGCATTAGATTCCTTCTTTCCCGTGTAAGGCTTTTTATGAATGTCAGAAGGTGTGGCCTCTTGAATTTTCCCATTCTTGATACCAGCTTCAATTCTTTCGCCGGTCAGGATGAGGTCGGTAAATCCAGCAGATGAGTTACCAATCAGGTGGTTGAAGAATGGCCCGGACAGGGTCCCCAAGAACATGTCAACGAGTTCCCGGTCAGTTAATGGAGGTTGTACCCTTCCAGCAAGGTCTCTCCATTTCTGTGCATACTCTTTAAAACCTTCACTTGACCCTAACGACATACCCTGGAGTTGGGTACGCGTAGGAGCAAGGTCGGCATTATATTGATACTGCTTATAGAAAGCAGTAGCCAACTCCTCCCAGTTACGAACTTTGGTCCCATCCAGCTGATAGAACCATTCGAGATGAGTCCCTGAAAGACTCTCCTGGAAGAAGTGGATCCACAAGTTTTTGTCCACCGTATATGGTTGAATCTTCCGAACATAGGACCTTAGATGCAGCTTGGGGCAAGACGCCCCATCATACTTAGTAAAGGACGGTGCTTTGAACTTCCGAGGAATGACATCACCCGTTGACAAACCCAGATCTCCGAAATCCAGCCCAGGTACCTGTTGAACCTCCATAGCTTTCATTCTGTCCTCCAGTTGCTTATATCTGTCATTAGCAGGAGGGTACTGCTCTTCATCAAAATCTGTCTCGTTGTCGGAGACCACTGGACTGGGAACCTCTCTCTCATGGTGACTGCTTTCCCTCACAGATGGGGTAGTCCTCTCAGTTTCGGTCTGCGGTGTGTTCCCAGATCTGCGTCTAGGGCTGAACAAAACAGTCCTCTTCTTCTTCTTTTCCTTCTTCAAGAGCAGAGCCTTCAGATCTTGCTGCCCCTGGGTCAAGTTCATGATTAGCCCTTGGAATTGGGCATTCTGAGCCTGGAGGGCCTTGATAGACTGCTCAGCTGATGATTCAGGATTCATGACGATCGGCTGAAATAAACAGCGAAGAAGGTAAGTAACCTGCAGAGAAAGGGTACCTGTTATGCAATGATATGTATGACATGCATGCAATGATTTCAAGGACCTCGCGGGGTAAACAGAGAAACTTGTTAGAGTTACAAGCCGGTAACTTGATTGAAGGCACTTCATGTTGTTGAGAGTCCTTCTTCAAGGGTCAAAGGCTCACCATGTCCAGTGGGTCATAGCCCCTGACAACCTTGGCTAGAGGAAAATAAATCCTCTCTGTCCCTTGCTAGATGTTTGATTCATCATGACCTGCATCACAAGCCCTTGAGATCCTTGAAATGGGTTAAGATGTATGCAGGATGCGTGCAATGGTATGATGTTATGCTATGCATAGGGTAATGTGAGTGAACCCTGTTATGAGTCCTAATTAAGGACTGAAACAAAACCTGCAAGAAACAAGTGTTAGATCACAAGCATGCAGATAGTCAAGTACGAAGGCACACGAGTCACACAAGAGAGAGCCCTTAGGTTTAGGCCAGCATGGGGTCTAGGTAGTACCCTCTTGAAGTTGGTGGGTTCAACCTGTCCTAATAGAAGTAACCGGGTTCTAAGGGTCCCAATATCACGGGATTGCTTTCATTGTTCATCGTTTCGATTTAGCCACTGAACTGGCGACCGAAATATTCCAGGAAAGCAACCCTCAATTGAGTGTAGTATCGAGTATCAACCAACCTCGGACTGCACCAAAGTCAGTTATCTCACTACCCTAAAGAGGCCAAGATAGTTCAATTAAGGTTCCTAAGGTCTGTTGATGCTTCACGACACCACGCGGAGGCCCCGTACTCTCCTTGACTGAACTCAAGGGTTACCGGTACACACCAAAGTGCCACATCAACGTAGCAGACTGTTTCAACCATGTCGGTATACCCCGCACAGTTCCCTCACAGCCTTGTTGCTACTTTCGAAGAAGGTATCCCCCAGATCCGGGTTAGGATCTATAGAACTCCCAAGACAGTCCCACAATAATAAAGCAAGCAAGTCAATACAATTGAAAACACAGTTATGAACTACCCTAAGGTACACCTCACTTTAAAAATATTCCCCAGCAGAGTCGCCAGTTCAGTGATCGGTGGATCTGGAACTGACTGTTTAACGCTGGTTCGCGAAATGTCGCGGAAGCAAGAGTCGCCACCGTCTTTTATTTTCTCCAAATGGAAAGGACAAAAGCACAGAAAAATTCCTTTAAAGAGATTGCTCTCGGTTCGGGAGGTAGGTTATAGAAAGGGAAGGTGTTAGCACCCTTTCTATCCATGGTTATCCATGGGCTCTTAGATACTTGCTCCATATGTTTTCAAAATTGTTTGTTTGCTTTTCAATGTGGGTTTAAAAAAGTTTCTTTTGAAAATTTCAGATCGACTCATACGTCAGAGTGTTTGAAAAGTTTGCTTTGAAAGCTTTTGAAATGTGTCAGTGTGAAAAGTCTTTTGATTTGTTTGAAATTAGAGCAAGTATCCTTGAGAACCTACCTACCCTAAGGAATTCGTCTGTGTAAGAGTCCTTTAAAGTAGTGCCATCCCACCATTGAGAGGTAGGTAGCACCACCGTTGGAGGTGTTCGGGTCAATTCAATTTTTAGGGACGTGGTGATCACCAGAGCAATTGGAAGGCACCTTAGAAGCTACCCTCATGCCAGGTTCCCGGATCATGAGGACTTACTAAGACGTCCTCTACTCGACGATCACCTTTCGAAAGGCAACAGTGAGGCGTACCCTAGGGGTGGTGTGTGCGAATTGTGTGTCATGTTTCAGTTATTTGTCTTGTCATGTTTATTGGTGTTCTACGCTTGATTTTAATTAGGGCATTCATTCTTGCATGTTTTTTTTAACAGTTATAAGTTTGCGGGAAAATAAATCTAAGGCTATTACAAATGGCGCGGGTCCACATCGCCAAAATTAAACCAGGACCCGATTTGACAGAAAGTAAAGAAAGCGAATAAGAAGTGCGAGAAGTTTAAATATGACAACGCTTTGGGAGAATTACATAATTATAATGAACGACATAAAGTAAATGTGCGCAATTAAATTAAAACAAAACTAGGGCGTTGGACCCTTTTGCAAACAATTAAAATTAATAAGGAATTTAAAATTAAAATTAAATGAAAATGGTATTTTTGTGTTTTTTTAGATTTAATGAGAAAAAGGAGTTAATTGAAATTAAATTAAAAGGCAACCCTAATTCTAATATTTTTATTTATTATGAAAGAATTAAATTAAAACCTAAATTAAACTCTAATTTATTTATGTACAATTTTTAATCATAAAAATAAATAACTAATATTATTATTCTGAAAAAAGGGGGAAATTAAAAAGAAAATAAAAAGTTATTAAACCTAAGTTCTATTTTTTTTTTTTATTATTAAAAAGAATTAAATTTATACCCTAATTAAACTAAATAATTTACATACAATTTATTTATGGAAATAATAAAATAAAAATTGTATTTTTGGCATTTTTTGATTTTATGATGTTTTTGCATTTTGATTAAAAATTAAATAAAACAAATAATTAAAATAACATAACAATTAAAATAATAAATGAAGATATAAGAAAAATAAATAAATTTGGCAAACCAGGGTGGGGTGTAGCCCCAGATTAGGAGGTTCAGGCCTGGAAATTCTGGCCCAACAAGATTTGATTCGTTGACTTCTCCAATTGGTGTACCAACGCGTTGACCTAGGCTTATAGTGGACCTTCAATCTCAGCCCTTGATCTATATCCATTAGGCATGTATACGCTTGGATGAGGGTGGAATATGGTGTACATCACTATGAGCGCTGCATGGAATGATGTATTGAAAAATAATGTGAGAAATTACACAGACCTGGGACTTGAACCCAGGTCTTTAACGTTGCCAGCATAGTCACTTAACCACTGAACCAAGCGCTTTTAGTTTAACATATAACAACGCGTAAATATAATAAATAAAACATGGTGTTAGTGGATGGAAAACGCGCGAAATTCGAATGGACCTATCACCAATTGACACGATGCCTTCGTCTTCGTCGTCCCTGTAAATAAAATACATTGGCAACGGTTTTTGAAGCGTTGCAGAAAGTAGGCTATGGAAAAATAGCGATTAGCGCTATGTGAAACATAAATTCATCGCGAGATATGTTTCTTGTTCATGGGAACACGCTGATTGCAATGGTCTTAACCTCAACTCCTAATTTTGCTTCATTGTAAAAACCCTAATTTGGAAAACCTGCAACCCTAAAAAACGCGCATGGTGGATTCACGTATGGTTAATGAAAATGCAATCAAACACAATGGTTAGCTCAGGAACATCATTATGAATATGAATACATAAACAAAAATGCAAAAATATGCTTGAATCATGCTATACGATTTCAGAATTTTTGAGGTACAGTTTGACTTAGGGGTACCAATTCAGGGGGTTTTGGTTGATGTTAGTGATTGAGAAACGTTCAAGACAACCTTGGCAAGCTGTTGAGATAGTTTTGGAGGCTTGAATCCACCTAAAAACTAGTTTTCAGTATTGGCTTTCTTGGAGATTTTTTCAAGTTTGTATGAGGTTTCTGAGCGCAGCTTGCAGTCTCTTTGGCTTAGGTTTGCCTTCCTGATCATATAGTGAGTGATTAGGTTAAGAAAAATTGGACAAAATCCATTGCTTTGATGATTTTTGAATATTTGATTTCAAGGATCTTTTCCAATCTTTTTCTCATGTATTTTGTATCAAATCTGATCAATTAGCACCAAATCTTTCCCTATTAACATGTGCACGAATTATAGAAGCCAAATCATGCATAAAAAGATTTTTTTAGGTTAGGTTTATATTTTTCATGTATTTAATTAATTTAAATGAATTAATATTAATATAAATTCAAATAAATAATTAAAAAATGAGAAAATACTTCCCTTTGGGCCTAATGGTCGTGTATAGGCTTGGCATGAAGAAACTTGGAAGAAAAATGGGTCCATTTACATTTTTAGGTCATTTGAACCATTGTTGACTTTTCAAAATTCCCAAAAATTTCCCAACTTCCACAAGGCATAACTTGCTCAATTTTCAAGATTTTCACATGTTCTTGGACATTTTGGAAAGGTCTTTGAGTCCCCTAACCAATGTCTTTGGTCCCATGTCATTTTGATTTACCAATCTCAAGTTATGGCCTTTGACTTAAAGTCACTTTTTGTTGACTTTTGAAAATGACCTATAATGTTGAAATTGATAACTTTTTGTGAGAGCATTTCTTGGACTTGGAACATGAAGATGAATTGTAGGGAATGTCTTTCTCTTCAAAATGAGCTTTGGATGGAATTTTTCTGATAATCCATGTGAAAGTTATGCCCTGGTCAATTTCAGTTGACTTTTTCAGCTGTCCAAATATAGCAACTTTTGCATCTTTGATGATTTCTGAGCCAAATTTTGAGAATCATGATCAAGAATTGATCAAATGATGTTTGTGGCTTCAAAATGATATGTTGACCAAAAATTTGAACTTTTGACTGCCAAATGACCATTTTGCCCCTACAGTTGACTGTAGTGCAATCTAGGGTTTTGACTGTGCAATTTTGAGCTGAATGCCTTGAAACTTGACATGAGGATGTTTGACCATCTTTGTAGGTATATGAGACTTGATTGGGCCCTTGAAAACTTCAATTTCTTGATCAGAACACAAACCCTAGTTTTGACTGTATGGGAAGCTGTTGAACTGCACAACCCTTGGGGAATTTTGTGACCTTGACTTGACAAGTTTTGGAGAATATAGGAGGGCAAATTTTGGGGTACAACAACACCCCATCATACTTGGCAAACAATGGCAGAATTTTTTTTATTAATAACCAAGTATTAAAAAAATATTTCGCAAATAACCGGGTTTCAGAAAAAATTACGCAAATAACCATGTTTGAGATGGCTCCACAAAGGAGGAGCCAAGTCATTTGGCGCATGCACCTAGGGTTTTGCCCTAGGCGCCATCTCACTTGGCGCCTCCATTGGCTTTTAGCCAAGTGAGATGGCGCATGCTCCTTAAAAAGGAGAGGAGGCGCCATCTCACTTGGCGCCTAGGGCAAAACTAGGGTTTTTTGCTGTTTTATAAATAATTCGTCCGTTTCTTTGAAATTTCTCACACTTTCTCGCACTGTATTTTTATTTTGTACTCCCTTATTTACGTAATGACGTCGCCTATGATTTTTAGCAGAGATGGTTACGTTATATTCTCCGCCACGAAACCCGCGATGAAAATGAAATTCTGGCACATTCACTCCATGGAGCGTCTGAAGCGGGAGTTGATGCGGTGGCTAGATGGAGACATCGCCGAGGGGGAAAAAATTCGAAGGATCCAGCGAAAACGAACAACAACCTCGCATGCGACAGGAAGACCTAATGTGTGGTTGGAGGAAGTCAAAACAGACAGTGATGTAATGCTGATGATGCATGGGTCAGATGAAATTGTGTTAACAGTTGTAATTTCCTAGATTGATTATCGTTAATCATTGTTGTACGCAAAAACCCTAATGTAATTTCCTATATTGAATTTCTTAAATTGTGTGAACAGTTTTATTAACGGAAAACCCATAATGTTTACAACACAAATATTGAAAAGATTTATTGTATTACAAAATTTATGTGGTCGAGCCAGACGCCCGATTCGGACAGTTTTTGCGATTGTGTCCGACCTGACGGCATAAACCACACTTTCTTTCCAACCTGTCAAGATCGTCCATTTCTGTTGTTATGCGCCTGCTTTTGGGACGACCCTTCTTGTTCCTTCGCATTTGGTCATTGTGCCAAACTATATCACCGTTGTATTCAGGCCAATAGTCCGGTTTTGCCACCAAAGGAAAGTTGTTGTTGTAAACAGTGAGCAACGTTTCAGATTTATAAACGTTTGAGAGCAGTTGAAGCGCGTCTTGATGGGTATGCGCACAAGCGGCAATGACATGAGAGCAAGGCATACGAAAAGCTTGAAACCTGCCACAATCGCACCATTGAGAAGGTAAAATGACCCTGTATTCTTGTCTTGCCAGGCCTTCATTGTGGTCAATTGTCTCTTTCACAATGAAGTTGTGGCTATGGCGGTCAAACCGTGTAACCATGTGAGTGTTGGCTTTAGCACTTTCAGCCTTAATGTATTTCATACAGCTTTCACTCCATAGTTGTCCTGATTGCAAGACCGCATACCACATTTCACCTCTTTTGGCAAATAACGCAGCCATCCTAAAATACGTGGATTTCACCAAGGCAGTGATGGGGAGGTTTCGTATGCCCTTGAATACCCCATTCATTGATTCAATAAGATTTGTAGTCATATGCCCCCATCTTTGGCCATTGTCGTATGACCTAGTCCATTTTTCGACCGGTATATTGTCGATCCACGTATCGGCTTCTGGGTTAGACAAACGGATCTCGTTGCGGTAATATTTGAATGTGGGCTGTGTCAGTGCGTATCCCGCATTCATCACCGCTTTCCTCAATGTTTTGTCCTTGACCTCCCTCGAGAAATTCTGGACGATATGCCTGACGCAATAGACATGCGTAGAAGGAGGGTCATGCCAACCATTTGCCGGATTATTATAGGCACTTTCAATGGAGGCATGTCTGTCCGAGATCAAACAGAGATCTGGTTGAGGAGCCACGTGTGTACGAAGATTTTTCAGGAAAAAGCTCCAAGCACCACCGGTCTCCCCCTCGACAAGGGCAAACGCAACGGGGAAAATGTTATTGTTGCCATCTTCTGCAACTGCCATCAAAAGCGTGCCTTTGTACTTCCCATACAACCAAGTCCCGTCTATTTATAGAATTGGTTTGCATGATGCAAACCCTGAGATGCATGGTTGAAATGCCCAAAAGACGCGACTGAATATTCCGTTGCCATGTAGTAGACTACCATCTTGAGCGTACGCTGGCAATGTTTCCAGAACATAAACACTACCTGGAGAATATGTCTTGAGTGCATTTAGGTAGCGGGGAAGTTCTCGGTATGACTCCTCCCAGTTTCCGTACACCCTTTCAATCGCCTTAGTCTTTGCTAACCACGCCTTACGGTAAGACGGAGTGTAGTTAAAAACCGTGGTGATGTGGGAGATGATTGTTTTCACCTTCAAAGAAGGGTCGTTGCTGACCAGGGGTAGGATTTCTTGACAGATTAGATCATGGTTGAGTTTTCGGTGGTCTTGTGATTGAGTGGAACTTACACAAGTATGGGTAGTCATGGAACCTATGACCCAGCAGTCACCCCTTAGTCTGTATGAAGCGGTCAGCTTGAACATGCAGTCAGGGTGGACACACTTGATCTTGTACCTTTCCGGGTTTACACGATCCACCTTATAATCAACCGAGTTGAGCATGTGAAATTTTTTGATGGCCCTTATGCATTCCTCTCTATTACGAAACTTGTCCTTCTCTTTTAAATTTTCATCTGATTGCATATACGGTTGGAAAAACAAGTCCGTAGAAGGTTCATCTCCGCCCATGTTGAAGTTTGTCATGTGCGTAGGTGGTGTGTAGATTTTGTCGGTAGGAATACTTGGGATGCCATCATCGTCAGAATCGTCGTTCACCATTTCATCGAACTCTAACTCGTTATCTTCTTCTTCATCATCAACTGCATCCACCTCATCTTGCTCATTCTCCAAAGGATCAACCTCCTGTGTCACCGGAGGCTCTACCTCCTGTGTCACCGGAGGCTCTTGAAACAGAACGTACAACTCAATAGAGTCGTTTCCAGAATAGACATGGCTGGAAATCATGTTCTGGAAATCCTCGTCATCTTGAATTGCAACCTTATAAAATATGACTTGATTGTTTCCAAAAAAGACTGGACTCTGATAAAATATCTGGGATACCGGGCCTCGTTCAAGTTTGGCCTCCAATCTTTTCTTAAAGTAGGAGAAATTTGCTTTCCCGTTTAAGAGAAATCGGACATTGTCGGTGTTTCTAAACAAAAACCCAACTGTGGGACACATGTATGTCTCACCGTTGAAATGTGCTTTGACAACAAATTGTGGTGAAGAGGCCATTGTGTAGAATTGTTTTAGGTATGAAGGTGGGAATGTTTTGGGTTTATTGATTATATGAAGGTATGAATGCTGGAATGTTTGAAGGTTAGATGACTGATTCGAAGGTTGGAAAATTTTACAGTTTATGTGAATGAATGTTATGTTCAACCTAAGGCAAAATATTTCAATTAAGTAAGTGATGCAACCCCCCAAGGCTGCCAATAATATTACATGCATGGGCTTATGCTGCCACCTCGCCTGGCCCTATTCTACACACATAAATGTTTTGTGTAAGCCTGCCACCCATCAACTCCAATGGCCTTGCATGCAACAGAGAAAGGAATCCCAAAGGCTGTCACGTAGCCTGAGCCAATGCTGTAAAACGTGACACCTCTTATTCGCCAAATGGGGTGGCGACAACATTCATTTTTGTACTATTTCGCCAAGTGAGATGGCGCCTCCCTTACTGTCCAATCGTGATACATGCATGGGCTTATGCTGCCACCTCGCCTGGCCCTATTCTACACACATAAATGTTTTGTGTAAGCCTGCCACCCATCAACTCCAATGGCCTTGCATGCAACAGAGAAAGGAATCCCAAAGGCTGTCACGTAGCCTGAGCCAATGCTGTAAAACGTGACACCTCTTATTCGCCAAATGGGGTGGCGACAACATTCATTTTTGTACTATTTCGCCAAGTGAGATGGCGCCTCCCTTACTGTCCAATCGTGATACATGCATGGGCTTATGCTGCCACCTAGCCTGGCCCTATTCTACACACATAAATGTTTTGTGTAAGCCTGCCACCCATCAACTCCAATGGCCTTGCATGCAACAGAGAAAGGAATCCCAAAGGCTGTCACGTAGCCTGAGCCAATGCTGTAAAACGTGACACCTCTTATTCGCCAAATGGGGTGGCGACAACATTCATTTTTGTACTATTTCGCCAAGTGAGATGGCGCCTCCCTTACTGTCCAATCGTGATACATGCATGGGCTTATGCTGCCACCTAGCCTGCAAGAGTGACACCTTACATTATTTGTAAATGCATGCATGCATATGTGTAACTCCCTAAGCATGCAAATGTGACACCTCGCAGGCATGCAACCACTACATCAAAATTATTTGCCTATAAATACATACCTTATGAAACATCTCTCACACCCACACAACTCTCACTCTCTCACTCTCTGCTACGAAATATTTCTTAAGTCTATCATACTCTTTATTTCTTCCTAAGTCTTTCATTCTCTCAAGCGTTCTGAAGAATGGCCCTTCTAACAATGGGAGATACTCACAGAGGCACAAGGGAAAACATTGCTGCATTTGTAAGTCTCTTCTTTGGTTATACATTTTTCATACTTTAAAAAACGTGTTGTTCATCTTAATTAATCTTACTCTTGTTTAATTATGATCTCAGGATACACAACGATTCAGAATCCGTTCGCACAAATACCTGGCTCCCGACCCTTTCATCGTCCCTTATCTGGAATATGCAGGTTTTGGACACGTGATAAAGATCTCCAACTGCACCATTGACTCCAAATTCATCCTTGCAATGTTGGAGAGGTGGAGACCAGAGACCCATACATTTCACCTACCAATAGGTGAATGTACCATCACTCTCGAAGATGTGTACATGCTACTGGGCCTCCCTATTGACGGTAAAGCGGTGAACGGGTCGGTTCAACAACCCAACTCACAATGTGAAGAACTGTTGGGTAGGGACATGGTAGAAGGTGGTGGAGCAAGAGGGCAGGGAATACTACTCACTGACCTGAAACGGCATTATGCAAGTATGGAATTAAATGAAAATTCCTCAGAAAATGACCGAGTAGTAAAAGCCCGAACGTATATTATGATACTTTTTGGTACTTTTTTATTTCCCGAAAGTACGGGAAATAGTGTAAATTTCATGTACTTACATTTACTAACAAATTTTGATAAAACTAGAAAATTTAGTTGGGGTTCTGCAGTATTAGCCCACCTGTACAGTTCCTTGTGCAAAAACGCGGTCAAGGAAAAATGTACATTTTACGGGTGCGCATTTTTACTACAAGCCTGGGGTTGGTGGAGGATGGAGTCCTTAAACCCCATCAACAACAACACTTTTGGTTTCCCTTACGCAACAAAGTAAGTCATTAAGTTATAGCATTTATAACTATTCTTCTCTTTCCAAAATATATGCTAAAAATAACATGTTTCTCATTTCCTATAGGTACTGCGTGAGGGGTATGGATTACGGCAAGAATCCCAGATTCAATGTCGCACTCTACCGGAATCTGTTGGATCACTTAGGCCCAGATGACGTAAGTCGTAGCTTTTAACTTTTGTTCATTTTAATTATTTATACATTACTTTTGCGCTTACCTGATTTAAATTTTATCGCAGTTCGTCTGGAGACCATATTTGGGTTTGGACCATTCTCCAAATCCAGAGGATGCAGCAACTTGGACTGCAAAGACTGCACTCATTCGGTTCAACATTGTGGAGATGCACCACAGCGACCGTGTGAAGATGCAGTTCGGAATGATCCAAGAGATACCAAGTGACCCAACAGATTTGTCCCCCTGGCATCTAAAAAGGGTCGACGCCCAGTGGAATCTAACCAACTGGAAAGACTTTGCTCCAGAATGGTGTAAAATGTGGCAAAGGCGTCACCGCTACATCTTGCAATCCCCTATTTTCCTTACTCAAGGTAACATGCGACACACCGATCAATATATGTCGTGGTACAGGTCGGTTAGTAACCTAGATATGCACGTGTCTCATCCGAGATACTTGGTTGACCCACGCACACAATGGGCACAACCCTCGATTCCCCACCAACAAACCCAAAATCCATCAACCTCAAACCAACCCCCAAGAAGAAACAGACCAACAAACACACAACCACATTCCCCACCACAACACAACTACAACCAAATGCCGTACTACCAACCACAATCACCGCCAAACTACCAATACCCAGATATGCCTCAAACCCAACCACAATACCAACCCCAATACCAGCAAACCCACATACCCCATACACAATTTCAGTCTTCCACATATCCCAATGTGGGGCCCTCAACATCCAGCCTTAGCCCTGATATGGGAATGTCTGAAGATTATGACCAACCCGACCAAACCTACCATCAACCACCATATCACCAAACAACCCAACATCTACAGTACCAAAAACCCCAAGATCCATTTCCTTTCTACCCCCCATACTCAGACGACCAATGCTACCGACCAACCATGGAACCCCACCCACCGCCAACACGACCAAACTTCGAGGGTATGGGTAACCGACTGTACCAGAGCGGATCTTCGAGATATGGAGATCTTACTGATTTTATGGATTCGGATCGCATTGACTTCGCTGGGCCATCGACCTTGCCGCAACAGGAAACGAGACGGCACCCAGCAAGAGAAAGGCGAGGACGGGGATGCGGAACTGGGGGTCATTACCGGGTTCCTGGGGATCATTGATGTATCTTTTTTTTTTCCAGTATTTTTTGTATCTATTTTTTTACTGTTATTTAAATGTAAAACAGTTGAATGTAATTATTTTTTTTCAAATAAAAAATCAATTTTGTTTATCTCTGTCTAATACGCAACGCGCAGGAAAGGAAAAAAAAAATTTTTTTTGACCTAATTTTGCACATAGGCGCCATCTCATTTGGCTTAGGGCTTGCCATTTTCCCTTAGGCGCCAAATGAGATGGCGCCTCCCTTATAAAAAGAGGAGGATGCGCCAAATGAGATGGCTCCTCCTTTGTGGAGCCATCTCAAACATGGTTATTTGCGTAATTTTTTCCGAAACCCGGTTATTCGCGAAATATTTTTTTAATACTTGGTTATTAATAAAAAAAATTCACAATGGCACTTTAAACTTTGGCGGGATCACAATTCCTGACACCATTCCCAACTCTTCAAAATCTAGCCCTGGTACTCTCTAGATTTCTATAGCGCTTAATCGCTCTTCAAGGTGTTTGTACTTGTCATCAGCTGGAGGGTATTGTTGTTCAGAGTAGTCCTCCTCTTCCTCTTCTTCTTCAGAATCTGATGGTACTGCCGTTTCTTTTCCTTTTCTTTCCCCTTCATCAGATGTTGTTGGAAAATCTAAGGTCCTTCTAGCTTGTCCCTGAAATCTTCTACCCATGATTACCACACCAGATGGCTTCTTCTTCTTTTTCTTTTTCTCTTTTTCTAGCAGAGTCTTCAGCTCTTCTTTCCCCTTGGCTAAGGTCATGAGTAACTGTTGAAATTGCATATTCTAAGCTTGCAGATCTTTGACCGTTTGTTCGAGATCCATCTTACTGAAATAAACAGTAGAGAGATGAGGAAACTTGTTGCAAAGACCTGTTTATGTTTATGATGAATGATATGTATTCATGCAATGCTTTCAAGGATTTAGAAATTCAAATTTGTTTTAAATAAAAAAGAAACACACGTCATATTAATAAGATAGAATTTTGAGTACATCAATGCCTCTTGGGCAAAATAATACAAAATTCTAAGGTAAAAAGACATTGCGCATACTTTTTGGTGTAATGTAGGTATTGAGAGTCTGCTCTTCATGAAGTAGCCGAGTGAGTTCCAAAACCTTCTTCTCGCTTGTTCAGAATTGGGCTTCGAAATTATCGCGCTCTCCTTTGAGATGTATCCAATCCCTTTGTAGGTCTTCGAGTGATGTCGGCATGTAAGGATGTAGGATAGTGTATGGAACTTCTCCCTCCTTAACAGGCTCAATAATCACTGGGAGAATGGAGGGATAAGGCATCATAAGACTTTGAGCGCGGGTTCGTACCCACTTGAGGTAAGGCTCAAGAGGGATGGAATTCTTGTGTCCCAAAATCTTGCTATCCACCTTATTTAGCATCCTCCAAGATCGGATGAATCTCTGGCGAAGTCCTTGATCGTCGTTGTCGTAGTCGAATACCAGGCCTTGAATCAGCATATCATGTGGGCCATCCCTTCGGGCATAACCAAACTGTCTTAGAGCTAATCACGGGTTGTAGGTGATGCCTCCCCTGATGCCAAGTAGAGGGACATTAGGGAATTCCCCACAACGGTCAACAATGATAACATTCTCCTTGGATCGAGAGCACCAATGAATATCTGAATGTTTAAGTGTCATTAACCTTTGTGACCACCTAAAACCTTGCCCATTCTTCAAGACTGATTGGGGAAGATGAGAAATAAACCATCTTGCCAGGAGATGAGTGCAACACATAAGAACACCTCTTTTCCTCATTGTACGAGTGTGAAAAGAGTGTAGGATATCCCCAAGCAATGTAGGCACCGGGTTGCGAGACATGAAGATTTTGACAACACTTACATCTATGAGTTGGTCAGGATTAGGGAACAAGACCATCCCATAGATGAGAAGAGCTACAATCTCCTCAAAATCTTGTAAGTCTAGGGAATTCCAGCAGCTTTGGGCCTTCTCAAACAAAATTTTTTCCAAGAAGCCTTTGACACCACTTCTAGTTTCCCAATGAGTTGTGACATCATATGAGTGCAAGTGCAGGGCTTGAGCAATCTCTTCTAGCTTTGGATCTCTTTCCGTACCGTTGAAGGGTAGTTGATTGAGAATAGGAATCCTCAGAAGTTGAGAGAATTCTTCCATAGTGGGCACAAGTTGATAGTCAGGAAATGTGAAGCAATGGTGCAAAGGGTCAAAGAACTGGAAAAGAACCTTCACCATATCCTCCTCTGTGTTGGAAGTGACCAAGTTGAGTAGATGACCATGTATTTCGGTGAATGGAGAGTTCTCATGGATCCTTGAAGCTAGCTCCTTGAGTTGTGGAGGAATTCTTACAAGGTTGATTTGGATAGTTTTCCTACGAAGTGAATCCATAACCTACAAAACAAGAACAAAGATGAATCTCCAGAATCCTTGAAATGGTTAGTGAATGCATATGATGTTCATGATGTCCATGATGTTTATGTACAGGTATGCATATACAAACAATTCAAACAAGTTCTTAGTTTAGGCTTGCATGGGGTTTCATAGGTAAGTACCCTCTTGAAGTTTAGTTGGCTCAACCTGTCATAGTAATAGTAACCGGGTTCTAAGGAGCTCAATATCACTGGATTGTTTCCTTGTTCATTGTTTCAGTTCAAGCCTCTTTACTGGCGACCGAAATATTCCAAGAAACCAACCCTCAATGAGTGTAGTATCGAGTATCTACCAACTTCGGACTGCACCAAAGTCGGTCATCTCACTACATCCTAAAAGGCCAAGTTGGTCAAGTAAAGGTTCTAGAAGTTCATTAGTGCTTCATGACATCACTCAGCGGCCCCGTATTCTCTTTGACTGACTCAAAGGCTACTGGTACACACAAACATGTCACACTAATATAGATATTGCTTAGACCATGTCGGTATACCCCACACAGTTTCCATAACATATTGCTATTTACCTATAATGTTTCCCAAATCCAGGTGGAGGATTCAAACCCAAACAAAGAACCATAATGTAAAGCAAACAAGTCAAACAATTGCAAGCAAATAAATGTGATCTAAACCCTAAGGTAACCCCACTTTTAAATTATGTCCCCAGCAGAGTCGCCAGTTCTGTGATACGGTGGGAGAACTAACTTGAAGGTTTTGCGTTTTGTCGCAAATGTCGCGGTTAGCAAGAGTCGCCACCGGCTTTTCTTTTATCCAAAAGGAAAGGTAAAAAAAGCACATGAAAGACCTTTGAGATGTTTTCTTGAGTTCGGGGGGTAGATTATGAAAAGGGAAGGTGCTAGCACCCCTTTCATCCATGGTTTTCCATGGGCTCTTAGTTACTTGCTTAGATCACTTGCTTTGTTTTGTTTGAAATGGTGTTTGGTGTGGTTTTGAAAGTATTTTGAAAAGAGGCCATTCATTTAGGCAATCTTTGTAATGATTCTCGTTCGTAAGAATGTATACAAAGATGTTTGTCTTTTGAAAATATTTTCAATGTTTTGTAAGATGTTTTGAAATGTGTGTGTGTTTGTTTTTGAAAATAGCAAGGATTGTTTGAAATGGAGCAAGTAACTTAGAATCTATCTACCTACTCAAATGTCTTTCTTGTGCATTTTTATTCCTTTGACATTGTTGACTTACCATTGATTTGGTAAGCAACCCTATCTTTGGATGTAAACGGGATGGGCGTGGGTCATCGTATAACCATGATAGCAATATTGCCAAGTATCTTAACATTTTTTACGGACCAAGATCATTTTGTAAGGCAACTTTTAAATAGCGTCATCGAGGGACTATGATCTTATATTTGTTTTGTTTTTCCAAGATACTTCGCATGCGTAACATGGCCATTTTATTTTAGGCAACCAAGTGGGAGAAACCCTAAGGGTGCTTGTGTGCAAAGTGTATCATTTTCATGCTTTTGTCTTTCATTTAGGGTTTTCTATTTTGTTTGGTTTTTGTTCTTGTCATGCAAACCCTAATTATTAATTATGGTATATAAAGCGATAAATTGCGTAATGTAAATATACTAAGCTATTACAACAATTTTTATGGGAGGGGGGAATACAAGTTTGAATGGGGACTTGCACAAATATAAAACTAAATATATTATTACAACCAAATCGAATATGCGCGAATTTAAATAAATATAAGACAAATATTTAAAATGCAATGCAATATGTATGTAAAAGAAAAGATTTTCTATGTCTTGTTTTTTGTGTAAGAAAAATAAGTAATTTAAACCTAAAAAAGGGAAGAAATAATATTTAATTTTTGAAAGGGGATTAAACCCTAGTTTTTAATTAAAAGAAAATAATGTTCTATATTTATTAACTTGTATATTTTTTATATAAAAAATAATAATAAATAATATTATGTTTAAATATTAAAAATTAAATATGTATAGAAAATAAGTATTTATTAGTATAAAATGTATAATAAAAATATTAAGTATTTTTAATTATATTTACAAGTTATTTAAGAAAATAAATTCTATCTATCAAAATAAACTATTTTTTTATGTGAGAAAATAATAAAAAAATAAAATAAAAGTGTGAAAATAAATAAATCATTTTTTAATATTTTTTATCATTAAGAAAAATAAATAAAAGTATTAAATATAAAAATATGAAGAAAAATACAAAAATATAAAAAGCTAGCCAGGGGGTGCAATAGCAAGTCAGGGGGGTGGGTTTAGCAAAAACAAAAAGGCCACGCTGCCAAAAAAAGCCCAGAAGCACTTCATCCCTGTCCTTCGTTCTCTCTTCACACGTTTCCAGTTCAAACCTGTATCTTGCTTATGCTTATATAAAAACAAAAACTCATAACATGAAAAATGTGGCATTTTAGCTCACGATTCCAACCATATAAATTATGTAACCTAACTCTTAAAGATTAAAGAGAATTTTGGAATCCCCAAATCGTGACCTAAAAATTTCAGAGATTTCAAGCTTCAAATTCTCTTAGCACAAGTAATGTGAATGAAAAGTAATAATATATACAGCTTCGTTATGATGAGAGCTACATTTTTTCTTCACAAATCGTGGCTTGAAGTTGCCTATATACAGAGATAGAGTTTAAGAAAATACCTCCTTCAGCTGGAATCGTACAGGACAATGTAGGGACTTTAATGGAGGCCTGGTGATTGTTTAAGCTTCCTTGAACTTCCCTGAACCTATTCCAATGCTTATTTGGCTCTGAGGATGGCTGGAACTCTCTGACCAAGTCCAACTGCAAGCTTCTAAATTGAAAATGGCAGATGCTGAAATAGAGGTTACAAAACCAGGGTGATGGCTTGGATTGATTAGTTATCAAGTGTATGAGATGTTTGAATCAATTAGACACAAAACGCACGAGCCAAATGAGGGTTGGCTGAGCTTTTGCAGAAACTCTGTGTTTTGGAAGAATTTTGGTTTTTTGAGTTTTAGAGAGTTTCAAGTCCAAGCCAAGCGTATTATGCCTTGTACAATGCTTGCATATAGTTATAGAAGTGATACAAAGTCAGCTTCCTACTAGTTGTGCAAGCTTTAGCCCTTTTGCCATTTTTCTTGTACTTGAAGTAAAGTTGATAAGACCAATCCCACATGCTTGTACCAGCTTGCTTTAGGGCTGACATGAGTTGGTACACATTTCTTGAGAGCTGTAGAGTTTGCTTGTATCAAGGGACAGGTCCAATGCTCCAAGTTGACAAAGTTGCAAAAGTTCATCTTTATGAAAATGGCAATGTAACCTTTTTGCCCAAAATGGAATTACAACTTGTGTAAAGTTTCAAAAGCAAGGATAAAGGCTTTAGCTTCTGAGTATGCATTTAACTAAGGAGTGTATAGAAAGCTTAGGACCTGTAAAGCAAGATATAACCAGCATAGGTTTGATTTGCAACTTGATTCTATGTGAAAATGACTTGAACAAAAAGTGAGAAAATGCCAACTTCCCTTCTTCGATTCTCCCTACTCAAAAATGATCTTGGAGAGTTCTTAGACATTTTGGAAATCTTGCAATATGCTCTATAATCCATATTTGAAATGAAATTTGAGATACCTCTTGGAACTAGGTGAAAAATTGCCATGAAGTTGGGTCTAAAACCTGCCTAAATTATGGCAAAATTTCACTAAGTTATTTAGTTCATGGCCCTATGTTCATAAATTCATAACTTGAGATCCAAACATCTTTAGGGAAAAGTTTGTGAATCAAAGTTGTATATTTCATGGAGGACTACAACTTTAATATTGGGAACTTTTCTTGAATCAAAATTCATCATGGTTAAAAAGTGGTGAAAAGTTGAGAAAAAATAAGAAAATATTTATACTTCGAAAAATTCGAAGTTATGAAAATTTTCAAATTAAAACCCTAATTTTCAAATTTAGTTTTCTTGGTCAAAAAGTTTCACATTTTGACATATCTTGATGAATTAAGACCCTTGGCACTTGATTTTGAGCAAAAAGTCAAAGTTTGACTTTTTAGTATACAATTGACTTTTGATCAGTTGACTGCAAATTTCATCTGTCAATCCAATGAACTTGAGATCTTTTGAACCATGTAATTAGGTCAAGATGATTCCATTGAAACCTTGAAATCGTGCTTGAACTCAATTGGTCATTGGCTAAGTTAAAAATCAGAAATTGCCCTTTCTCAGTCAAAACCCTAATTTTGACCATTTTGCCCTTTTGATGATTTGATCAAATTTCTTGAGGAGTTGTGATCCAAACTTGATCAAATGGTACTGTGATACGGTGGGAGAACTGACTATGGTTTTGCGTTTATTTTCGCAAATGTTTCGGTTGAGCAAGAGTCGCCGCCGACTTTTTATTTTATCCTAAGGAAAGGTTTAAAAAGCACAACAAAAACCTTTGAGATATTTTCTTGGGTTCGGGGAGTAGATTATAGAAAGGGAAGGTATTAGCATCCTTTCTATCCATGGTTATCCATGGGCTCTTAGGTACTTGCTTAGATCAACTTGCCTTGGTTTTCAATTGTTTGAAATGGTGCTTTGTGTGTGGTTTTTGAAAAGGTTTTGAAAAAGATGCCTTGTTTAGGCTACCCTTGTAACAATTCTTTACTCGAATGTTTTACAAAATGTGTTTGTCTTTTTGAAAAGATGTTTCAAGGTTTTTTTGAAAGTTTATTTTGAAAGTGTGATTTGAAAAATAGGCAAGTGTTTTTGTTTTGCAAGTTGACAAGTACTTAAGAGCTATCTACCCTAAAGTTCTCAAAGATTTTTGCTATGTTTTAACCCTTTTAACAATTTTGTTCCACCATTACATTTGGTGGACAATCTTGTGTTAGGATGTTAAAGGGACGGGCGTGGGTCATCGTTTAGACCATAATTGCAATGGTGCCAAGTATCTTTGGGCAATTTTCCTTTAAGGGACTTGATCATTTTTTAGGCAACTTTTCGAAAGCGTCATCGAGGGACTATGATCATTTGAATTGTTTGTCTTGTTTTTGCCCAAAGAGACCTAACATGCAATATGGCCCATTTATTGAAGGCAACAAGTGGAATACCCTAGGGGTGCAAGTGTGATAAGTGTTGTCCATTTTCATGCTTGTTTATCTTGAAATTAGGTCAAGCTATTTTTGTCATTTTTATTTGCATACAAACCCTAATTCTAACATGGTATATTTAGAAAGCATTAAAGTGCGAAAAAAGCCCTAAGCTATTACAACACAATATGGGAAGGGGGGTACAAATGTTCAAATGGGGGGATTTGACAAGAAAGTTAAACCTAGCTATTACATCAATTTGGAATATTTACAAGGTAATCAATTGTATAATTAAATGGAAATAAAATAAATATGCAAAAATGTAAAAAAAAAGGGTTTTTATATGTATGGAAAAAGGTATTTTTTATGTCAAATAAACAAAAATAAAAAAAGTATTATTTTTGGAGCTTTTTTATGTTTAGGGCAAAACCCTAATTTTCTTAGATAAAAGTATTAATTATTTAATATATACTAATATTTATCAATTATATATGAAATAAAAATAAAAATGAAGTATATTTGTCAAAATGGTATTTTTACTATTAAATGTTAATAAAAAATAAAATGTATATATTTTTGTATTATTTTACTAAATATTCTAATATATATATATATATATATATATATATATATATATATATATATATATATATATATATATATATATATATATATATATATATATATATATATATATATATATATATATATATATATATATATATATATATATATATATATATATATATATATATATATATATATATATATATATATATATATATATATATATATATATATATATATATATATATATATATATATATATATATATATATATATATATATATATGTGTGTGTATTAATTTCTAAATATGTATTATATATATATAAATAATAATATTTAATATTTATAAAAAAGTATATTTTATACAAAATATTTTAAGAAGATAAAACAAAATAAAAATGAAAATAAAATGTGTTTACATTATTTTTAATATTTTAAGTAAAAAGTGTTTATTTATTTATTTATGTACAAATATCAATATAAACAAATAAATGCCTAAAAAATTCAAAAATGGTTTAAAAAAATATTTTTATATTTTTAATATCATGAGGAAAATGAAATAAGTCAGGAATAAAAAACAAAAGTCAAAAAATCATAAAAATAAGTCAAATGGGCCTAGGGGGTGTCAAAGTAACAAAAGGGTGTAAAAAGAAATGACAACACAAGCCCGGCCCACCAAGTCTTTCTTCAACCTCCAGACTTCTGTTTGAACAAAAAACACGCGCCTCTTTCTTCCATTGCAAGGTCCTGATTCTTTGAGTCTTAGCAAAAACTTACAACACCAAACATGTTAAGCATTGAATCACGATTCTGAATATGTAAAGAACTCCTCCTAACTCTCAGAAATGAGAGAGAATTTTATCATTTCCAAATCTTAACCTAACTTTTCTTCCATATTCAGACCTTAAATTCTCATAGCTCAGGCAAAATAAATGGAAAATAAAAGTATGTACAGATTCAGGGGCATGAGTAGAACACTTTTTATTCACAAACCTAGAGCTAACAATGCCTACATTAAGAGTTAGAAGTTCAAGAAGATACCTGTTCAATTAAAGTTGTATCTGATGATGGAGGTACTTTCAGAGCAAGGTGATGATTGGTACAGCTTCCTTGATGTCCAAGGATGCTATTCCAAGCTTTACTTTGTCTTGAAACCTTTTGAATCGTGCTAGAGAACTTCAACTGCAAAACAAGAAAGTGAGAATGGTGATCCTGCCTGGGAGTGTTACAGGTCGTGTTTGAGGTTTTGATTAGCTTCAAGGGATGTTATGGGATGTATTTGAGGTGGTTTTAGCAAGAGTGCATGGAAGGGATGAGAGTTGACACTCAAACTGCAGCAGGTGCTCTATTTGGGCAGTTTGAGGGTGGTTCTGTGTTCTAGAGGGCAATGGAGGTGTTGGAGTCGTGTTCTAGCTCAGTTAGGATGTCTTGGGTGTGTACAAAGTATTTGCTTAAGGGTTCTTTTAGCTAAGATGAAAGTTGTGTTGTGATATGCTATATTTCTTACACTTTAAGCAACCAAAGGTCAAGTTGGTGTTTAGACAGGTAGAGGCCCCCATAATGTGTTGCAAACCTTGGCATTGATCAGTGTGATTAGTCCCTAAACTTGTGCCAAATAGATTTGATCTGTACTTGCTGATTTGCAACTTTGACATAAAGCTCACTTTTGCAAAAATGGTTAAAGTGCTTTATCTATTTTGGGATTAAACCACTATGCAATGCTTTAACACATAGAACATGGTCTTGGCACAAAGAATTTGCATTAAATTTATGAGTGTTGGATGGTTTAGAGGCCTGTAATCAAGTTGCATGCTGATTTGAAAAATTGCACAAGTTATGAACATGTATATGGCCATGAATCAAAGTGACTTTTTCCCAACTTGCCAAATTCGATTCTCCCTAACCATGAGGTTGTTTGATGAGTTCTTGGACATTTTGGAAAGCTTGGAATGTGTACTACAATCCATCTTTGAAATTCAAATTGAAATGTCAAGTGGAATTATGTGAAAAATGGTCTTGAATTTAGGTAAAAACCTTGCCTAAAATAGGTCAAATTTTCACTAAGTTAAGAATGGTTTAGTACCCTTGTTCCAAAATTTTTAACTTGAGATACAAGCCTATTTTTGGAAAACTTTATGAATCAAAGTTGTAGATTATGCAATAGGCTACAACTTTCATGTTTTGACTTTTTCTTGAATCCAAATAAATCTTGGTGAGAAAGTGGGGCAAAGTTAGGAAAAAATTAGGGTTTTTCATAACTTAGAAAAATTCTAAGTTATGAAAAATTTCCATTTCAAACCCTAATTTGCATTTCTTGATTTCTTGATGAACAAGTTTCATGATTTGGCATGTTTTGATGAAAAATGAATCTTGACACTTGATTTTGACCAAAAAGTCAAAGTTTGACTTTTCAGTATAAAGTCAAAATTGATCAATTGACTGGGAAATTCAACTGTCAATCTTGTGCATTTGGGATCTTTTGAACTTGTTGAGCATGTCAAGACAATTCCATGGGGTCCTTGAGTCCATATGTGAGCTTGGTTTGCCATTGGCTAGGTCAAACAGTCAAAAATTGCCTTTGTGCAGTCAAAACCCTAAAAATGACCATTTTGCCCTTTTGGTGATCTGATCAAATTTCTTGTGGAGTTGTGATCCAAACTTGATCAAATGGTCCATATGAGTTCATAATGTTGATGTGGGTCAATTTTCATGAGATTTGACTGTCAATTGGCCACAGTTGACTTTTTCCCCAATACAGCTGATTTCTAGGTCAACTGTCCAATTGACTGGGCAAAACTTGGAATCAAGGCTTGAAACTTGATGTGGATAAACTTGGGAGTCCAATATGAAGCATGAAAGTCGTCTCAGGAAATTTTGGTCAAAACATCTTTGTGCAAACACAAACCCTAATTTGGGTCAACAGTGCAAGGAGAAGTCTTGAGCAGATGAAACCCTAACTGGATCTTGAGCTTCAAGGGCTTAGTGATGAGAAATTATTGAGGAAATGGGAGGGCAAATTTTGGGGTACAACAGTTGCCCCTGTTCAATCTTCTTGAATCCGAAGAGTTAGATTGGCAGGTTTGCCTTTCGTGACTCGAGGGTAAAAGGAGATTGGACACTAGAGTGCCCTTAAATTTGCACTCGTCAAAGCAATGGATGCGGGAATGGGCTTAGAGATGCCATTTGGAGATGGGCTTAACGATGCCATCTGGAAGAGTGACAGAAACTTGTCGGGGATGGGCTTAAAGATGCCATCTGGAATGAGTATCAGAAAGGTGTCCATGTTTTGGACCAATCTCTGAACTGGGGGTCTGAATAAGCAATAGATTGACATCCGTTGTTGGGAGGAATCCGTTAAATGTTTTCAAAAATTGTATCTGAACAAGTTGATAGATTAACATCCGTTGTTGGGAAGAATCCATAAACTGTTTTCAGAAGTCTGGAGAAGAATCTGAACAGGCGATAGATTAACATCCGTTGTTGGGAAGAATCCGTAAACTGTTTTCAGAAATCTTGGAGTTGAATAAGCAATAGAGCAGCATCCGTTGTTGGGAAGCGTCCGTAAACTGTTTTCAAAAGTTGCATCTGAACAAGCGATAGATTAACATCCGTTGTTGGGAAGAATCCATAAACTGTTTTCAGAAGTCTTGAAGAATCTGAACGAGTGATAGGTTAACATCCGTTACTGGAGAACCCGTGAACTGTTTTCAGAAATCTTGAAGTTGAATAAGCAATAGAGCAACATCCGTTGTTGGGAAGCGTCCGTAAACTGTTTTCAAAAGTTGAGAAGAGTCTGAACAAGCGATAGATTAACATCCGTTGTTGGGAAGAATCCGTAAACTGTTTTCAGAGGTTGCATCTGAACAAGCGATAGATTAACATCCGTTGTTGGGGAGAATCCATAAACTGTTTTCAGAAGTCTTGAGAAGAAACTGAACAAGCGATAGGTTAACATCCGTTATTTGGAGAACCCGTAAACTGTTTTCAGAAATCTTGAAGTTGAATAAGCAATAGAGCAGCATCCGTTGTTGGGAAGCGTCCGTAAACTGTTTTCAGAAGTTGCATCTGAACAAGCGATAGATTAACATCCGTTGTTGGGAAGAATCCATAAACTGTTTTCAGAAGTCTTGAGAAGAAACTGAACAAGCGATAGGTTAACATCCGTTACTTGGAGAACCCGTAAACTGTTTTCAGAAATCTTGAAGTTTGAGGAGGAACCGGTGTAGGGTTTCCTGATGATGAGCTCGTGTAAAACTGCATCTGGATGAATCTGGAATAAGCATCAGAATATTGCCATGTCTGGGTCATATCTGAACTATTCCTGGAAAGAATCTCGGAAGATAATGATTTTTGTCTGTCGACTGATCTTACCTGCAAAGGCAAAGAGTTAGTTATATGCAATGTCATGATGCATGATACAATGTATGTTATACGATATGAATGTAAATGAATGCGCATGTAAGCTGGAGAGCTGTCTTGCAAAGGATAGATGAATCCGAGATGACTGAAGATAAAAGCATCTTGACTGCTGCCGGGAAGAATAATTCCTTGGCTGCTGCTGGGGAAGAGAATTCCTGATGACTTCTACTGGGGAGTTCCAATCTAATAGACTCATGCTGGGGAGGTAAGACTGAGAATCTTCAGTTTGGTGGGAAGTACCTCTGTGGGGAGAAGGTTCACTAGTCTGGTTCCGCTGGGGATACTGAAACTTAGTTCTGAGGGGAATTGAGTTCCGGAGGATTCTCTGGCTGGGGATTTTATTGATAAGCTATGTTGGGGAACTCTGATGAACTCCGCTGGGGATAGGAAGAAACTTGTCGAGTGCGATCTTCCGTGGCAATAAGCTGAGGATAACCCAGTTATAAGCCCTTGTGAGGAATAACTTTGAACAAGCTCGGGAGAGACGTCCGTACTCTGTAGGGGATAAGCTTCCAGAACCTACTGGGGATAAGCTTCAAGACTTGCTGGGGATATGGATTCCAAATCTCCTGGGGGTTTCCTTTGAAGGGGTATCAAGATGTCCAACTGCATTTTCAACCTATCAGTAATCCTCTTTCTTGATTCATAAGGAAATGATTATGTTCAAATGCATATGCCTATTTAACAAAACATTGGACGTTTCTCAAAATAAAACAAATAGTGCAAGAGAAAAAGAAAAAGGAAATGACACAAATTGCTGGGAAGAGTATTTGTATTAACTTTCTCTGAGTATATTTGTACAAAGGAGACAATCATCCTAGTAAGAGGATTTTGCCGTAAATATTGAAAGATTTATACAAAATAAAAGATGGCTATGTGAAATAATTCCATGGGATTCCATTCCGATATAGCCTTCACAACTCTGAATATCTGTCCATCCAATGCTCCGTTTGCCGATGACTGGATTGATCAGAAGCCTGGAACTGGTTGATGAAGAGATTGTCTTTGAAGTGATCCGACGAGACATAGTCATACGCTTTAATTCCCTAACTTTTGCCTGAATCGCCCTTTCGAGTTTTCGATCCACCGGGAAACCCCTTTTTGCCCAAGCCGCCCTTTCGGGTTTTCAACTTGCCGGGTGTACAGATTTTTTTTGTTTTTATCCCTAATTTTTGCCTGAATCGCCCTTTCGGGTTTTCGATCCACCGGGATGCCCATTTTTGCCCAAGCCGCCCTTTCGGGTTTTCGACTTGCCGGGTGATTTTATGCGTAGTATCTTTTGACTATGTCTGCGTTCGCAGGGTGCGGCAAATCGTCGTCGTCCATGGTGGTCAGAATCATTGCACCACCAGAAAATATGCTCTTGATCACAAATGGTCCTTCATATGTAGGAGTCCATTTGCCCCTGGGATCACTTTGCGGCAAGATAATCCGCTTGATTACGAGATCTCCGACTTGATACACTTGACGTCTGACTTTCTTATTGAAGGCCTTGATCATCCGTTTTTGATACGTCTGACCATGACATATAGCAGCGAGTCGCTTCTCGTCAATCAAATTGAGTTGATCAAGTCGGGTCTGCATCCAATCATCTTCATTCAAACCTGTGTCCTTCATAATCCTTAGAGAAGGAATCTGAACCTCCATAGGCAGGACAGCTTCCATGCCATATACCAAAGAAAATGGGGTTGCCCCGGTTGAAGTACGTGTCGTCGTACGGTATCCATGCAGAGCAAACGGTAACATCTCATGCCAGTCTTTGTAAGTGACTGTCATTTTCTGAATGATCTTCTTAATGTTTTTGTTCGCAGCTTCAACAGCATCGTTCATCTTCGGCCGATAGGGAGATGAATTGTGATGATAAATCTTGAACTGTTCGCACAATGCGGTGATCATCGTGTTATTCAGATTTGTACCGTTGTTTGTGATGATCCTGTCTGGAACACCATACCGACATATGAGATTTTGCTTGATGAAGCGGGCAACCACATTTTTAGTAACAGAGGCGAAGGAAGCTGCTTCGACCCATTTGGTGAAATAGTCAATGGCAACTAGGATGAAGCGATGTCCGTTGGAAGTCGTGGGCTTGATCTCTCCAATCATGTCAATGCCCCACATTGCAAATGGCCACGGAGCAGTCAGAACGTTGAGAGGAACCGGAGGGATATGAACTTTGTCAGCATAGACTTGACATTTGTGGCAAGTACGGGAATGTTGATGGCAGTCAGCTTCCATGGTAGACCAGTAATAGCCTGCCCTTAGGATCTTCTTAGCCATTATATGCCCGCTCAAGTGAGTGCCAAATGTGCCGCTGTGTATCTCAGTCATGATCAACTCTGCTTCAGCTTTGTCTACGCATCAGAGTAATACACAATCATGGCTTCGCTTGTAAAGGATGTCGTTGCTCAAGAAGAATTTGGCAGCAAATTTCCTTAAGAACTTCTTGTCATTTACGGAAGCTCCTTCGGGATAATCTCTAGTCTCGAGATACCTTTTGATTTCATGGAACCAAGGTTGTTCCACTACTTCTTCGGTATTAATCTCGTGACAATGCGCAGGTTCATCCATTCGCTCGATGGTAATTTGGGGAGCCTCGTTATCCCGGTTGAGTTTAAACATGGAGGACATTGTGGCTAGAGCATCTGCTAGCTGATTCTCTTCTCGCGGGAAATGCTCGAAGGTAACTTGCTCGAAATGAGGCAACAATGTCAAGACATGTTCTTTGTATGGGATAAGATTAGGATGCTTGGTATCCCACTCTCCTTTGATTTGGCTGATAACCAAAGCCGAGTCCCCAAATACGATCAAAGATTTGATCCCCAGGTCTATAGCAGCCTTGAGACCAAAGATGCAAGCTTCATACTCAGCCATGTTGTTTGTGCAGCTGAAGCAAAGTCGGGCCGTGAAAGGGGTGTGACAACCTTCCGGAGAAATGAGTACCGCGCCGATACCGTTTCCAAGTGCATTTGAAGCACCATCAAAGTACAGGGTCCATCGGGATCCCTTTTCGGGTCCGTCATACGGTCCGTTACTTTCAATGTTGTCCAAATTCATGATGTCCTCGTCTGGGAAGTCAAATCTCATGGGTTGGTAATCTTCGATAGCTTGATGAGCCAGATGGTCAGCTAGTACACTCCCTTTTATAGCTTTTTGGGTGGTGTACTGGATGTCATACTCAGTTAGGATCATCTGCCATCTGGCTATTCTTCCAGATAAAGCGGGCTTTTCGAAGATATACTTGATAGGATCCATTTTGGAAATCAACAAGGTAGTATGAGTCAACATATACTGTCTTAGTCGGCGAGCAGCCCATACCAAAGCGCAGCAAGTTTTCTCGAGCAGTGAGTAGCGATTCTCACAGTCGGTAAACTTTTTGCTAAGGTAATAAATAGCATGCTCTTTTCGACCAGACTCGTCATGCTGGCCCAAAACACACCCCATTGAGTTATCCAAGACGGTTAGATACATGATCAATGGTCTTCCTTCGACGGGTGGCATCAGAATAGGAGGTTCTAGCAAATACTCCTTGATTTTATCAAAAGCAGCTTGACAATCGTCGTTCCATTCGACTACCTGGTCTTTCTTCAAGAGTTTGAAAATTGGCTCACAGGTAGAAGTCAGATGAGAGATGAATCTGGCAATATAGTTCAAGCGCCCCAAGAAACCTCTAACTTCCTTTTCAGTACGGGGAGCAGGCATCTCTTGTATTTCTTTTACTTTTGCTGGATCGACTTTAATGCCTTTGTTGCTCATAATGAATCCTAGAAGTTTACCAGACCTAACTCCAAAAGTGCACTTACTTGGATTCAGCCTGAGTTTGTATTCTTTCAACCTGGCAAACAGCTTTTCTAGATGTTCGAGGTGCTCCTCCTCTGTTTGTGACCGAGCTATCATATCCTCTACGTAAACTTCAATCTCATGATGTATCATATCATGAAACAAAGCTACCATGGCGTGTTGATAAGTTGCCCCTGCGTTCTTCAGCCCGAACGACATCACCTTGTAACAGAAAGTGCCCCATTGCGTGACAAAAGTTATTTTCTCCATATCCTCGGGGGCCATTTTGATTTGATTGTAGCCCGAGAATCCATCCATGAAGGAAAACACTTTATGCTGAGTTGTATTGTCGATCAAAATGTCAATGTGTGGAAGTGGGAAATCATCTTTGGGGCTGGCCCTGTTCAGATCCCGGTAGTCCACACACATCCTGACTTTGCCATCCTTCTTAGGTACTGGCACGATGTTAGCGACCCATTGAGGATAGGACGTAACAGCCAGAAAGCCAGCGTCGAATTGCTTCATCACTTCTGCTTTTATTTTTTCAGACATGTCAGGCCTCATTCGGCGGACTTTTTGCTTGATCGGTGGACAATCCTCTCTTGTGGGGAGACGGTGAACCACGATGTCTGTATCTAAACCCGGCATGTCTTCATAAGACCAAGCGAAGATTTCAACATACTTATTCAACAACTGTATCAGGCGTTCCTTGACACTTGGTTCCAGATTGGCACCCACTTGCACCTCCTTCCGGTCTCCCTCGGTCCCCAAGTTGACAGTTTCCAATGACTCTTCGTGCGGTAAGATGGCCCTTTCCTCTTGTTGTAGAAGTCTGGCTAGTTCCCCTGGTACTTCACAACCTTCGTCATCTTCATACTCGGCTTAATTGACCAGATCTTCAGAGTTATTGAAGGATATAGCAGAATCGTCACCCATGGAATCCGGAGTGGATGGATACCTGCATTTGTGAGTGTGGGTGTGTGTAAGGGATAGCCATCCTTAAACAAAAAAATGCAAAAGGAAAGAAAATGAACACAAGCAGTTTATCAAAATGAAAAACGTCCAATGAATCATTAAACATGGCATATGGATATGAAAAATAATCAAAACCCTTACAAATGGACCTACATGCCCCGGGCAAGGCATGAGGTGAAAAAGATAGTGTACGGATTGTTTGAAAGTAAATATTACAGACCAAATAGGAAATGTTTGACAGATAAATTACTGATGAATAAAAGTGATGGGGACAAAGTCTTTTGCCTCCCAGTTGCACAATCCTCCTTTGACAGTTGGATAAATCCACTCTTCGATGTTGCTCTCTTTGTCTTCATCCTCCAAAGCATTGATCCCTTAGGAGAAATTTTGACTGGCGCTCTTTCAATCTTCGAACGGCGCATAGCTTTCTGGCCCGCGGTAGTGAACCCTAATCCAAATTTGTCTGTTTTATGCGGAATCTCAGGCAACTGCCCCCATGCTGAATTCTTCCCTTCCTTTATTGCGGCCCTTGCGTCCTCCAGAGATGCCATCTTGGCCATCTGCCTCGGTGTCTCAGCTGCCAACTTTGCTACTGTTATTTCAGGAAGGACTTCTTCAAAATGCTGAAAAGGCGTCTCAATGAACTCCCCCTCTACCTCCACGTACCGGAATGAGTTTAAGTGACTGATCATGTACTCCTATTCACCATGGACAGTAATGATTTTTCCCTTGACAGGATACTTCAACGTCTGATGTAAGGAGGAGGTGACTGCCCCAGCATGGTGTATCCAAGGCCTACCCAACAAGCAAGAGTATGATGGACGGATGTCCATCACATAGAAAGTAGATTTAAACACCTCAGTGCCTATCTTGATGGGAATTTCAACCTCCCCATGGACCATTCTCTTCGAACCATCGAAAGCTCTGACAACAATATCACTTGGTTTCAACTCCAACCCTTCATAATCTAGTCGGTCCAAAGCCTTCTTAGGCAGTACATTCAGCGACGAACCAGTGTCGACCAAGACATGTGCGAGAGTAGTTCCTCGGCACTCGACTGAAATATGCAACGCATCATTGTGGTTTCTACCTTTAGGAGTTAGGTCGGCATCAGAGAAACCTAATCCATTGTCCGCAGTAAGGCTAGCCACGCAATTTTGGAATTGATCTGCAGAAGTTTCCTGGGGCACATGGGCTGCCTTCAGGAATTTTATCAGAGCTTTAGCGTGTGCTTCTGAGTAAAGTAGTAGTGCCAGCATGGAGATCTTTGAGGGGGTTTGCCCCAGTTGTTCTACCACATCGTAATCACTCCTTTTGATTATTTTCAAGATCTCATCCATTTCCTTCTTGGAGGTTTCCGGGATAACCAAGGGTTGAGCCCTCGTCCTGACGAGCTCATATTGGATTCCCTTACCTTTATCAGCAGTGGTAGGAGGGACAGTACTAGGAACAACAACATCTTCAATCAAAGGGGTTCTAGCGGAGAGTTTTATTGGTGCAGGGATGACCTTGTCAACAGATGAGGGTCCAAAGATTGCTCTAGGAGGGGCAATCTCTGGAGAAAATATTCTCCCGCTCCGGGTGATTTTACTCGTGCCTGCAATGTTTTCAATGTTGGCTTCTTCATCATCCGAACTTTCTTCAGTTATTTCGATTTGTTTAATACCATGGTAGTAGACGTCACCGCCGTAGTTCCATGGTATTGACTTCTCAGAAACATAGGGGACAGGCCCTGGCATTGTTATCTTCAAAGGAACAGATTTCGTAGCTGGTGTAATCTTAACAGGCTTTCTGACGGCCTTGGAAAGATTGGCGTGAATGGTTATGATTGAGACATCTTCAGTATGGGTTGGAACAGCAGAAACTTTTTCAAACAAAATTTGTCGACTATCCATTAGGCCTTGGATGCCTTTCTTCAGTAACGGACAATCAAACGGCAGAGAGTAACAACAAAAGCAGTCTTCTTTACATCCCGGGAAAATCCCGGCCCTTAACAGATTCAACTTGATGGTTAACAATGGGGTTATCAGATCATTGACATCAGCAACATACAAATCTTCTTCAACGGCATTGACATTTCGGCCGTGCTTCGGCATGGGAGCAGATATCACATTAGGCTTCTCCGGAGCGTCAAACTCTACCTCCTTCGCCTCTATCAGGTCTTGGATCTTATGCTTGAGTGCCCAACAATCATTGGTGTCGTGCCCAACACTATCAGAATGGTAGGCGCATTTAGCATTAGGATGATAATACGGAGAGGACGTATTCACATTCTTTGGTGCCTCTTTGATAATGGCGAGATTCAACTTCAACAGATGGGGAAGTACTTGCGCTGGCGTCATATTAATGCGGGTGAACTGCCGTTGTGGCCGTTCCACCCGTTGCTGATTTGATCTGGACTGGTTATAGCGAGGTTGCTCACTTGAAGGGTTTTGAATCATTACAACCCCCACAGTTGGCCGGTGCTCAGTCTTCCCTGCTCTTCTCTGAGAATATACCATAACCGTTTCCTTCTTAAAAGGCTTCTTCTCAACACTTGCAGCAACACCCTTCTGAATCTTTCCTGACTTGATGCCAGCTTCTATTCTTTCGCCTGTTAAGATCAAATTGGTAAACCCCGCGGAAGAGTTACCAATCAGATGATTGAAAAACGGCCCAGATAGGGTTCCTAGAAACATATCAACAAGTTCACGGTCGGTTAAAGGAGGCTGCACCCTGCCAGCCAAATCCCTCCATTTTTGTGCATATTATTTGAATCCTTCGCATGTTCCCAATGACATACCCTGAAGTTGGGTACGCGTGGGAGCAAGGTCAGAATTGTACTGATATTGTTTGTAAAAGGCGGTGGCCAAGTCTTCCCAATTTCGGACGCTGGTTCCCTCTAGCTGATAAAACCACTCCAGTTGAGCCCCAGAAAGGCTGTCTTGAAAGAAATGAATCCAAAGGTTTTTATCTGCCGTATAGGGTTGGATCTTTCTCACGTAGGACCTGAGATGCATTTTTGGACAGGACAGCCCATCATACCTCACAAAAACTGGCACTTTGAATTTTGGGGGAATCACAATCCCGACAACCAAACCCAAGTCTTCAAAATCCAAACCCGGTACTCTTTGTAGCTCCATGGCGGCCAATCTGTCTTCTAAACCTTTGTATTTATCATCAGCCGAAGGGTATTGTTGATCAGAGTAGTCTTCATCCTCTTCGACCTCCTCTTCTTCCACATCGGACTCGGAAGGTACCGCAACCCCACCTCCTTTACTGGTCCCTTCATCAGAAGTAGGAGGAAATTCAAGCACTCTCCTGGCCTCTCCGTCAAATCTTCTCCCTAAAGTAGCCACCCCGAGCCTCTTTTTCTTCTTCTTCACTGGGTCTTTATTCCCCAGCAAGGTCTTGAGATCCTCCTGACCCTTAGCCAAGGTCGTCAGGAGTTGCTGGAACTGTGCATTTTGAGCTTGTAGGTCTTTGACTGTTTGCTCGAGATCCATCCTACTGAAATAAACAGTAGACAGATAAGGAAACCTGGAGTGAGACCTGCTTATGCACATGATGAATGATATGCTTATGTATGCAATGCATTCAAGGATTTAGAACATTCAAAATTGTTGCAGACAAAAAAGGAACGCACGTCATATTCATAAGAAGAAATTTGTTAGTACATAAATGCCCCATGGGCCAAATATTCAAAAACAACTTCTCAAGGTAAAAAGACATTGCGCATCCTCTTTGGTGCGATGTAGGTGTTGAGGGCCTCTTGATCATGGAGTCGGCGGGTAAGCTCTAGAACCTTCTTCTCACTAGCGTAGAAGCTGGCTTCAAAAGTGTTATGTTCCTCCTTGAGCTGAATCCAACTTTTCTGCATTTCCTCCCACGATGTAGGCATGTCAGGATGTAGGATGGTGTGGGGAACCTCTCCTTCCTTGACGGGCTCTTTAATCACAGGGAGAACATGAGGATAAGGCATCATTAGACTTTGGGCTCGAGCTCGTACCCACTTGAGATAAGGCTCAAGAGGGATGGAGTTCTTGTGTCCCAGAGTCTTGCTATCAACCTTGTTGGGTCTTCCCCAAGCTCTGATGAATCTCTGGCGAAGTCCTTGCGCATCGTTGTCGAAGTCAAAAACTAGGTCAGGAATCAACATGTCATGAGGGCCATCCCTCCGTGCATATCCAAATCGCCTCAAAGCTAGGCAAGGGTTGTAGGTGATACCTCCTCTGATTCCAAGTAAAGGAACATTAGGAAACTCTCCACAACGATCGACGATGATGACATTTTCTCTGGACCGAGAACACCAATGTACATCAGAGTGAGTAAGAGTCATCAACCGTTGGGACCACCTTGAGCCTTGGTCATTCTTCAAGACAGATTGTGGAAGGTGCGAAATAAACCACCTTGCTAGGAGAGGAGTACAGCACATGAGAACACCCCTCTGTCTCATTGTTCGTGTGTAAAATGAGTGAAGGATGTCCCCAAGCAATGTTGGTATTGGATTTCTGGACAAGAAGATTTTGACGGCGTTGACATCTATCAATTGGTCAGAGTTTGGGAACAAGACCAACCCATAGATAAGGAGTGCCACAATTTCTTCAAAGGCTTGAAGGTCCAATGAATTCCAACATTCTTGTGCCTTCTCAAACAAGAATTTTGCTAAGAATCCTTTGACGCCGCTTCTGGTTTCCCAATGCCCCTTGATGTCGGATGGTTGTAGATGTAATGCTCGAGCAACATCTTCCAGCTTTGGTTCCTTTTCCGTACCGTTGAAGGGTAGTTGATTAAGGATAGGGATTCTTAGGAGTTAAGAAAACTCCTCCAAAGTGGGCCCCAACTGGTAATCAGGGAAAGTGAAACAGTGGTGAAGAGGGTCAAAGAACTGGAATAGCACTTTCATCATGTCTTCTTCAATGTTGGTGTTGACTAAGCTGAGCAGTCTACCATGTCTCTCACTGAAGGATGAGCTTTCCGGAATTCTTGAGGTGAGCTCCTTGAGTTGAGGAGAGATTCTCACAAGGTTGACCTGGATGGTTTTTCTGCGAGGAATTTCCATGACCTACAAAACAAGAACAAAGATGAAGATCCAAACCCTTGAAATGGTTAGTGAATGCATATGATGCTTTATGATGTTTATGATGTATGCACAAACATATGTACAAGCAAATCACACCAAACCCTAGTTTCAGGCTTGTATGGGGTTTCATAGGTAAGTACCCTCTTGAGTGCAGTTGGCTTAAAAACCTGTCCTATAAATAGTAACCGGGTTCTAAGGAGCTCAATATCACTGGATTATTTTCAATGTTCATTGTTTTGGTTTAGCCACTTAACTAGCGACCAAAATATTCCAAGAAAACAACCCTCAATGAGTGTAGTATCGAGTATCTACCAACTTCGGACTGCACCAAAGCCGGTCATCTCACTACCCCTAATGAAAGGCCAAGATGGTCAAGTAAGGTTCTAGGTCATTAGTGCTTAGTGACATCACTCAGCGGCCCCGTACTCTCCTTGATTGAACTCAAGGGTTACCGGTACTCACAAATATGTCGCACTAATATAGCTATTGCTTCGACCGTGTCGGTATACCCCGCACAGTTTCCACAACGTATTGTTATCTATGAAATGTTTCCCAAAATCCGGGTGTAGGATTGCAAACCCAAACAATAGAGCCAAGATGTAAAGCAATCAAGACAAACAATTAATCATGCAAGAGGGTGATCTAAGCCCTAAGGTTACTCCACTTTTAAAACTGTCCCCAGCAGAGTCGCCAGTTCTGTGATACGGTGGGAGAACTGACTATGGTTTTGCGTTTGTTTTCGCAAATGTTTCGGTTGAGCAAGAGTCGCCACCGACTTTTTATTTTATCCTAAGGAAAGGTTTAAAAAGCACAGCAAAAACCTTTGAGATATTTTCTTGGGTTCGGGGAGTAGATTATAGAAAGGGAAGGTATTAGCATCCTTTCTATCCATGGTTATCCATGGGCTCTTAGGTACTTGCTTAGATCAACTTGCCTTGGTTTTCAATTGTTTGAAATGGTGCTTTGTGTGTGGTTTTTGAAAAGGTTTTGAAAAAGATGCCTTGTTTAGGCTACCCTTGTAACAATTCTTTACTCGAATGTTTTACAAAAGGTGTTTGTCTTTTTGAAAAGATGTTTCAAGGTTTTTTTGAAAGTTTATTTTGAAAGTGTGATTTGAAAAATAGGCAAGTGTTTTTGTTTTGCAAGTTGACAAGTACTTAAGAGCTATCTACCCTAAAGTTCTCAAAGATTTTTGCTATGTTTTAACCCTTTTAACAATTTTGTTCCACCATTGCATTTGGTGGACAATCTTGTGTTAGGATGTTAAAGGGAAGGGCGTGGGTCATCATTTAGACCATAATTGCAATGGTGCCAAGTATCTTTGGGCAATTTTCCTTTAAGGGACTTGATCATTTTTTAGGCAACTTTTCGAAAGCGTCATCGAGGGACTATGATCATTTGAATTGTTTGTCTTATTTTTGCCCAAAGAGACCTAACATGCAATATGGCCCATTTATTGAAGGCAACAAGTGGAATACCCTAGGGGTGCAAGTGTGATAAGTGTTGTCCATTTTCATGCTTGTTTATCTTGAAATTAGGTCAAGCTATTTTTGTCGTTTTTATTTGCATACAAACCCTAATTCTAACATGGTATATTTAGAAAGCATTAAAGTGCGAAAGTTAAAGCCCTAAGCTATTACAACACAATATGGGAAGGGGGGTACAAATGTTCAAATGGGGGGATTTGACAAGAAAGTTAAACCTAGCTATTACATCAATTTGGAATATTTACAAGGTAATCAATTGTATAATTAAATGGAAATAAAATAAATATGCAAAAATGTAAAAAAAAAAAGGTTTTTATATGTATGGAAAAAGGTATTTTTTATGTCAAATAAACAAAAATAAAAAAAGTATTATTTTTGGAGCTTTTTTATGTTTAGGGCAAAACCCTAATTTTCTTAGATAAAAGTATTAATTATTTAATATATACTAATATTTATCAATTATATATGAAATAAAAATAAAAATGAAGTATATTTGTCAAAATGGTATTTTTACTATTAAATGTTAATAAAAAATAAAATGTATATATTTTTGTATTATTTTACTAAATATTCTAATAATATATATATATATATATATATATATATATATATATATATATATATATATATATATATATATATATATATATATATATGTATTAATTTCTAAATATGTATTATATATATATAAATAATAATATTTAATATTTATAAAAAAGTATATTTTATACAAAATATTTTAAGAAGATAAAACAAAATAAAAATGAAAATAAAATGTGTTTACATTATTTTTAATATTTTAAGTAAAAAGTGTTTATTTATTTATTTATGTACAAATATCAATATAAACAAATAAATGCCTAAAAAATTCAAAAATGGTTTAAAAAAATATTTTTATATTTTTAATATCATGAAGAAAAATAAATAAGTCAGGAATAAAAAACAAAAGTCAAAAAATCATAAAAATAAGTCAAATGGGCCTAGGGGGTGTCAAAGTAACAAAAGGGTGTAAAAAGAAATGACAACACAAGCCCAGCCCACCAAGTCTTTCTTCAACCTCCAGACTTCTGTTTGAACAAAAAACACGCGCCTCTTTCTTCCATTGCAAGGTCCTGATTCTTTGAGTCTTAGCAAAAACTTACAACACCAAACATGTTAAGCATTGAATCACGATTCTGAATATGTAAAGAACTCCTCCTAACTCTCAGAAATGAGAGAGAATTTTATCATTCCCAAATCTTAACCTAACTTTTCTTCCATATTCAGACCTTAAATTCTCTTAGCTCAGGTAAAATAAATGGAAAATAAAAGTATGTACAGATTCAGGGGCATGAGTAGAACACTTTTTATTCATAAACCTAGAGCTAACAATGCCTACATTAAGAGTTAGAAGTTCAAGAAGATACCTGTTCAGTTGAAGTTGTATCTGATGATGGAGGTACTTTCAGAGCAAGGTGATGATTGGTACAACTTCCTTGATGTCCAGGGATGCTATTCCAAGCTTTACTTTGTCTTGAAACCTTTTGAATCGTGCTAGAGAACTTCAACTGCAAAACAAGAAAGTGAGAATGGTGATCCTGCCTGGGAGTGTTACAGGTCGTGTTTGAGGTTTTGATTAGCTTCAAGGGATGTTATGGGATGTATTTGAGGTGGTTTTAGCAAGAGTGCATGGAAGGGATGAGAGTTGACACTCAAACTGCAGCAGGTGCTCTGTTTGGGAAGTTTGAGGGTGGTTATGTATTCTAGAGGGCAATGGAGGTGTTGGAGTCGTGTTCTAGCTCAGTTAGGATGTCTTGGATGTGTACAAAGTATTTGCTTAAGGGTTCTTTTAGCTGAGATGAAAGTTGTGTTGTGATATGCTATATTTCTTACACTTTAAGCAACCAAAGGCCAAGTTGGTGTTTAGACAGGTAGAGGCCCCCATAATGTGCTGCAAACCTTGGCATTGATCAGTGTGATTAGTCCCTAAACTTGTGCCAAAGAGATTTGATTTGTACTTGCTGATTTGCAACTTTGACATAAAGCTCACTTTTGCAAAAATGGTTAAAGTGCTTTATCTATTTTGGGATTAAACCACTATGCAATGCTTTAACACATAGAACATGGTCTTGGCACAAAGAATTTGCATTAAATTTATGAGTGTTGGATGGTTTAGAGGCCTGTAATCAAGTTGCATGCTGATTTGAAAAATTGCACAAGTTATGAACATGTATATGGCCATGAATCAAAGTGACTTTTTCCCAACTTGCCAAATTCGATTCTCCCTAACCATGAGGTTGTTTGATGAGTTCTTGGACATTTTGGAAATCTTGGAATGTGTACTATAATCCATCTTTGAAATGCAAATTGAAATGCCAAGTGGAAGTATGTGAAAAATGGTCTTGAAGTTAGGTAAAAACCTTGCCTAAAATAGGTCAAATTTTCACTAAGTTAAGAATGGTTTAGTACCCTTGTTCCAAAAATTGTAACTTGAGATACAAGCCTCTTTTGTGAATCAAAGTTGTAGATTATGCAATAGGCTACAACTTTCATGTTTTGACTTTTGCTTGAATCCAAATAAATCTTGGTGAGAAAGTGGGGCAAAGTTAGGAAAAATTAGGGTTTTTCATAACTTAGAAAAATTCTAAGTTATGAAAAATTTCCATTTCAAACCCTAATTTGCATTTCTTGATTTCTTGATGAACAAGTTTCATGATTTGGCATGTTTTGATGAAAAATGAATCTTGACACTTGATTTTGACCAAAAAGTCAAAGTTTGACTTTTCAGTATACAGTCAAAATTGATCAATTGACTGGGAAATTCAATTGTCAATCTTGTGCATTTGGGATCTTTTGAACTTGTTGAGTATGTCAAGACAATTCCATGGTGTCCTTGAGTCCATATGTGAGCTTGGTTTGCCATTGGCTAGGTCAAACAGTCAAAAATTGCCTTTGTGCAGTCAAAACCCTAAAAATGACCATTTTGCCCTTTTGGTGATCTGATCAAATTTCTTGTGGAGTTGTGATCCAAACTTGATCAAATGGTCCATATGAGTTCATAATGTTGATGTGGGTCAATTTTCATGAGATTTGACTGTCAATTGGCCACAGTTGACTTTTTCCCCAATACAGCTGATTTCTAGGTCAACTGTCCAATTGACTGGGCAAAACTTGGAATCAAGGCTTGAAACTTGATGTGGATAAACTTGGGAGTCCAATATGAAGCATGAAAGTCATCTCAAGCAATTTTGGTCAAAACATCTTTGTGCAAACACAAACCCTAATTTGGGTCAACAGTGCAAGGAGAAATCTTGAGCAGATGAAACCCTAACTGGATCTTGAGCTTCAAGGGCTTAGTGATGAGAAATTATTGAGAAAATGGGAGGGCAAATTTTGGGGTACAACAGGTACATATGAGTCTAGAATGTTGATATGGATAAAAAATTATTAAGTTTGACTGTAAATTGGCCATGGTTGACTTTTTCCCCAATACAGCTGGTTTTTAGGTCAACTGTCCAATTGATTGATCAAAAATGTGGTTCAAGGCTTGAAACTTAACATGAGCAATCTTAGGGGTCAAAAATGATGTATGAAAGTCACATGAAACATTGGTGATCCAAAAATCCCTGTGCAAACTCAAACCCTAATTTTGGGTTATTAGTACAAGATGAGATGTCTTGAGCTGACCAAACCCTAATCTTGTCTTGAGTCAAAGAAGTCTTGTGAGAAAATTCTTGATAAATGAGAGGACAAATTTTATGGTAAAACAGCTGCCCCTGTTCAATCTTCTTGAACCTGAAGAGTTAGATTGGCGAGCTTTCCCATTCGTGACTCGAAGGTAAAAGATGATTGGACACTAGAGTGCCCATAAATTTGCACTCATCAAAGTGTAGTTGAGGGAATGGGCTTAAAGATGCCATTGGAGAGGTGATAGAATCTTGTTGGAGATGGGCTTGTAGATGCCTGTGATCGGTGGAAATAGAACTGACTGTTTTGGAATGCTGGTTCGCGTTTGCGTTTCTTTTTGCAAAATGTCGCGGTAAGCAAGAGTCACCACCGTCTTTTATTTTATCCAACAAGGAAAGGACAAAAGCACAGAAAAATTCCTTTTCGAGATGTTTCTCGGGTTCGGGAGGTAGATTATAGAAAGGGAAGGTGTTAGCACCCTTTCTATCTGTGGTTATCCACGGGCTCTTAGGTACTTGCTCACTATGTTTTCAAAAAGTTTTGCTTTTCTTGTGTTCGTGGGTTTTGAAAAGAGTTTTGTTTGAAAACTTCGATTTAACTCTTGTTTCTGTCCTCAAGAGTGTATGAAGTGTTGTTGAAAACCTTGTTTGAAAAGTGCGAAAAATTTGTTTTGTTTTGAAAGAGCAAGTACCTAAGAACCTCTACCTACTCAAAAGGGAATTAAACTGTGCAAATGTCCTTTAGACAGTGCTATCCCACTATTGAGGAGTAGGTAGCACCGTCGTTGGATTTTTCGGGTCAGTTCGATTAAGGGATATGTGGTCACTAAAGCAATGTTAGGACGCCTTAGCGGTAACCCTAATGTCTTAGATCATTTTTAATCGAGGCAACCGTTTCGAGGCAACTTTGATCTTTAGACAGGATGACGACCTCTAAAACTTCTTATACTCAATGACCACGTTCGAGGCAACCAAGTGAGGCGTACCCTAAGAGTGGTATGTGCAAATGTGTCAATTTTCAGTTATGTTATCTTTGTACATGTTATGGTGAGCTACGATTGATTTTTAGTTAAGATAGATCTGGTCATGCATAGCCTATTAGCATACATCTAGCAGTTTAATGGTTGCGGAAAATAAAACTAAGCTATTACAAGGCGTCGGGTATTTACATCGCCAAAAACAAACCCTTGAAAAATTAAATGCGGAAAGATAAATAAAAGCGGTAAAAAGTCCTAAGTCCAAAACTATTACATCCTCGGAGCAATTACAATATTGAAATATGAATCAAAAAATCATACGCGCGAGAAAAATTGAATCGGAGAGTTTTTTGGGTTTTGACCCTTTTTATTAAAAAAGGAGGTTTTTTGTTATCTTGCATTTAATTAAATTAAACCTAAACTAATTAATTAATTAAATAAAAAAAGAAATATATTTTTTGGGTTTTTGAATGTTTAAGGAAAAATAAAAATAAAAGGATTAAATATATTAAAAACCTAATTCTACATCAATTTTAATTTATTGCAAAAATATTAATATTACGCCTAATTAAAACTAAACAAATTATGTTAATATTTATTTACAAAATAAATTAATGAAATTAAATTTAATAAATAAAAATATTATATTTTTTGTTTTCTGATTTTTTGTTATGAAAAAAAAAGAAGTTAATTAGTTAGTTAATTGGTTAAAAAATAATAAAATAAATTAGGTAAAAGAAATATAGAAAGAAAAAAGAAAAAAAAAGCAAACCAAAAGGGGTCTGGGCCTAGAAAGGGGGTTTGATTTATCAGAATTCCAGGCCCAAACGCATTGGCCTGATTGACTTCTCCACTTCCATGCGTGTGCGTTGACTGTAGAGTATGTTGGATACTCAGCTTTGGCCATTGGATTTGATTTGCTGGCCATCTGGCACTTGGAAATTGGGTGCACACGGTGGACCACCTCCTGTGCGTTGCATGGGAATACCTGAAGAAAAAATCAAATAAACATTTTGGGGGACCTGGGGTTCGAACCCAGGTCCCATTGGTTTTGGACGTTCGCCTCTGCCACTACACCAACGCTTGATTGTTATTAATATAATAAACACATAATAATATATTTGGAACCAACGACTATGCCTGAAAAATAAAAAAGGTGGCGCGCTGATTTGAAACAGCCAATAAGGAGAAGACGTGTGGTCGTCTTCTTCCCTAAACCCTGTGCTTTTTCCTGCGGATCTGATTCCGCGTCAAAATCCGTGGCTTATTTCTAAAATCCACCCTAGGCTATGAAAATCGATTCTAAGACCAAGGTTGGCTTCTTCTCCTTCCACTGAACACCAATATAGCCATGGTTTGCCTTGATTGTACCTGTACCGAAAACGCCTAAAAACAAAACTTTGAAACCCTAGGTTCGGGCATCAACATATAGGGCATAAGAATGAAATTGAATGTTGCAGTCATGTTAGAAATTTGACATTAAGCATAATTATTCAAAGGTTTTGTCAAAAGGATGCAAGATGATTTATTCACGATCTCAGTTACAGGGCCAGTTTTGTGACGACTTACAGTGCGTTTCATGGGGTCTTAAGGTCCGGTTTTGGTTGCTATGGCTTCAGGAGATTGCAAGCAAGAACACTACGTTGAGATTTTTGATTGAAACAAGTTCTAACCAAGAATTCGATCTCTCTCTTTTTCCAAGCTTTTTCAATTTTTGGTTTGGCCGTTTTAGCAGTTCTTAGGTCGTGAATTAGGTTTGTGTGCCTTGTGTGAATATCATAGAATGATTTTAGGTCAAGAGTTGGGCCAATATCCATGTACATTCAAAGTTTGGAGATTTGATCTTATCACCATTAACAAGCTTTCCAAATATGGCCAAATCTGATATTTTGTGCATAAAAAGCCAAGACACGAATTTGATTAGGTGTCATATGATATATGAAAGCTGTACCAATCACAAAGATACCATTTCATTAATTTTTGGATTTTATTTGAATTAATATAGATTTAAATTGAATTAAATCAATAAAAATTAAATAAAAATAGAAAAATAAATGTTTGGTCATGAAATTAAAGATGGGACACGTGTGTGGCATGGAAAGACCAAATCAAGTGGAAAGAAGTGGGCCCTTTTGTCAAAAATTGGAGTTTTTAGGATAGTTGACTTTTGGCAATTTTGGAAAAATGCCCAACTTCAACAATGCAATTTTGGTCTCATCTCATTTTTATCTTCTATTATCAAGTTATAAGCTTTGGAAAAAAAGGTGTTTTTGTTGACTTTCAAAAATGACCTATAATGTCCAAATTTGTAACTTTTTGTGAGAGCATTTCTTGCTCTTGGGGTGTGAATGTGGATTGTAGTAAATTTCATCCTCTTAAAAATGAGCTTTGGATGGGTCATTTCTCATAAAGTATGAGAAAGTTGTGCTTGGTCAAAGTTGAGTTGACTTTTCCTACAAAACCCTAATTTAGCAACTTTTGAATCTTGATGAATTTTGAGCAATCCTTAATGAATCATGACCAACCCTTGATCAAATGATGAATTATCCTTCAAAATGAGAATTTTGACAAGAAATCTTGAGGTTTGACTATATGTAGGCCATAGTTGACTTTTGACCTAGCACAGTCGATTTTTGGGCCTCTTGAGCAATTGGCTGACCAAAGTTTCTCTGCAAGGCTTGAAATTTGTCATGGATAAACTTAAGAACATATTAAGACATTGGGAAGAACTTGAGGCCATTTGGATATGAGGACCTTAATGCAACACAAAACCCTAATTTTGAATTGACTGCCCTAGGAGGTGATTTGACTGTACAACTCTTGAGCCATCTTGAACCATTTGAAGATCATTCTTGACAAATATTGAGGAATATGGGAGGTCAAATTTTGGGGTACAACAGTTGCCCCTGTTCAATTTTCTTAAACCTGAGGATATAGATTGGCTTTCGAGCCTTTCGTGATCCGAAGGTGGAAGATAATTGAACACTAGAGTGCCCAGAAATTTGCACTCGCATGGCGTAGTATCAACATTGTGATGTCGGGAATGGGCTTACAGATGCCATTTGGAGAGATGATGGATAGGAGGATGGGCTTATAGATTCCATCTGGAGATTGTCTGTTGAATTGTAATTTTGTAAGTTGAAAGAAGGAGCCTGTGTAGGGTTGCCTGATGATGAGTCCGTGTGAAACTGCATTTTGGAAGGAAGGAAACCTGTGTAGGGTTGACTGATGATGAGTCCGGATAAAACTGCATCTTGGAAGGAAGGAACCTGTATAGGGTTGACTGATGATGAGTCCGGGTGAAACTGCATCTTGGAAGGAAGGAAACCTGTGTAGGGTTGACTGATGATGAATCCGGGTGAAACTGCATCTTGTAACCGGGAAGAAACCTAGGTAAGGTTGCTTTGCAAGGAGTTTGGGTAAAACTACGTCGGGAAAGTGTAAGGAGGAACCTGGGTAAGGTTACTTCGGGATAAGTTTGTGTAAAACCTCTGGAGGAACTTGGGTAAGGTTACTTTGTGATAAGTCCGTGTAAAACTTCTGGAGGAACCTGGGTAAGGTTACTTTGTGATAAGTCCGTGTAAAACTTCTGGAGGAACCTGGGTAAGGTTACTTTGACGATGAGTCCGTGTAAAACTGCATTTTGGAAAGAGAAGAAAACCGGTGTAGGGTTGCCTGATGATGAGTCTGTGTAAAACTTCATCTTGGAAATGAGAAGGAACCGGTGTAGGGTTGCCTGAGGATGAGTCCGTGTAAAACTTCATCTGAAATTGAGAAGGAACCGGTGTAGGGTCGCTTCATGGTGGGTTGTCTTCATTGACGGGTTGTCTTCATTGACAGGTTGTCTTTATTGACGGGTTGTCTTCATTGACGGGTTTGCATCAGAAAAATCTTTAGGAATCGATTTAACTGGATTTGTCTTCTTTGACAGGATTAGCATCAGAAAAATCTTTAGGAATCGATTTAACTGGATTTGTCGTCTTTGACAGGATTAGCATCAGAAAAATCTTTAGGAATCGATTTAACTGGATTTGTCTTCTTTGACTGACTTGGCTTCGGAAAAATATTTAGGAATCGACTTAACTGGTTTTGTCTCCATTGACATAATTTGAGAATTTAATTGCATCTTTCCTGAAAGGTAAAGGTCAGTCATATGCAATGTGTTGTTCCCCAAAATTTTCCCTCCCATATTCTTCAAAGATTTGCCAAGTCAAGCTTCAAAATCTCCCCAAGGGTTGCACAGTCAAGGGTCTCCTAAACAGTCAAGATTAGGGTTTTGGTTCTGATCAAGAAAATGAAGTTTCCAAGGGTCCAATCAAGTCTCATATGCCTACAAATATGGTCAAGCATCCTCATACCAAGTTTCAAGACATTCAGCTCAAAATTGCACAGTCAAAACCCTAAATTGCACTACAGTCAACTACAGGGGCAAAATGGTCATTTGACAGTCAAAAGTTCAAATTTTTGGTCAACATCTCATTTTGAAGCCTTAAACATCATTTGATCAATGCTTGATCATGATTCTCAAAGTTTGGCTCAAAAATCATCAAGATGCAAAAGTTTCCTTATTTGGACAGTTGAAAAAGTCAACTGCAAATTGACCAGGGCATAACTTTCACATGGATTATCAGAAAAATTTCATCCAAAGCTCATTTTGAAGAGAAAGACATTTCCTACAACTCATATTCATACTTCAAGTCCAAGAAATGCTCTCACAAAAAGTTATCAATTTCAACATTATAGGTCATTTTCAAAAGTCAACAAAAAGGGACTTTAAGTCAAAGGCCATAACTTGAGATTGGTAAATCAAAATGACATGGGACCAAAGACATTGGTTAGAGGACTCAAAGACCTTTCCAAAATGTCCAAGAACATGAGCAAAGCTTAAAAATTGAGCAAGTTATGCCTTGTGGAAGTTGGGAAATTTTTGGATATTTTGAAAAGTCAACATTGATTCAAATGACCTAAAATTGCTAATGGGCCTATTTTTCTTCCACAATTCATTATCCAAGGCATGTGCACGACCACTTGGCCCAAAGGGAAGTATTTATTCATTTTTAATTTATTTATTTGAATTTTTATTAATAATAATTCATTTAAATCAATTAAATACATGAAAAATATTTAACCTAAGTTTTTCAATCTTTTTGTGCATGAAATATACTCAATAATTCGGGCATAGTCAAATATGGAAAGATTTGAAGTGAATTGATCATGATTGGTACAAAATAGCATGAAAAAAGATTGGAAAAAATCTTGAAAAATCAAATCTCAAAAACCATGAATGCAAAGGATTTGGATTGTTTTTCTTGACCTAATTCACTCATACTTATACAAGGAATCAAAACCTAATGCAAAGAACCACTAAGCTGCGCAAGAACCTGGAAATCAAACACACACTTTTTCTTAAAAATCTCAATTCTGAAAACACTTGTGCAGGACAATTCAAGGCGAAATTTTTATCCCATCACCTTCCTGAAGCTTCAAGGAAGGGTTTCTGATCAAAGTCATCCATCATAACTGCAAGAATTGGTAAAACGAGCAGGGCCTGTACCGAAAAAATTCATGTTCTTGCATTTCGATTCATGCACTTTTCATAACTTTTAATGCTTAGTTTATGTTCATTGCAAGATTCTGATGCTAACCCAATGATTTAATTTTGTTTTCGTGCCCTATATGAAGATTTGCCATTGATAATAATTAGGGTTTTGCAAGCTTGAAATTGGGGGTTTCCAAACGTGGTAAAATCAGACCACCATAATACCATGACTCAAATCAGCATGCTCAGACGATTATGAATCCATACTCGCGCTCAATTTATGAGCATTCAATGGCTATTCGCTATTTTCCAGAAAGTGGCCTAAAAGAACACTAACAAAACCGTGGCCATTGTTTTTTATGTTTCAGGAACGAAGAAGAAGATGACTAGGTGGCAAGACGCGAATGGCTGATTCAAATTTCGCGCGGAAAAGGGAGGCACTAGCGCGTTTTGTCTTATTATGTTTATTAACTATATTCCTTACAGATGAACACAATAGCTCCATTGGCGAAGCGTTTGGCTAGTGACACCTAGGACCTGGGTTCGAGCCCCAGGTCCACACTCCTTTCATTATATTTTTCCCTTAAACATATTCGTGTGCAATTTCAATACAGGGTGTCCATCGTGCACCTACCAAATCCAGCTATCCACGCGTCCTAAGGCATTCCATCAACGGCCACAATCTGAAGAGTATGGTGCACTTGGTCAACAAAGATCCACGCTGGCGCCCAAGTCAACCAGGCCTGAAGGTCATTGGGCCTGAATTACCAAGGCTATACCTCCTATTTGGGGTCTGAACCCCCTTGGTTTGCAAATTTTCTTAACTTTCTTTATTTTTATAACTTTTATTTTCTTTTAATTATTGTTTGTTTAATTAATTTAATGTTTTCATAAAATATAAAAAAAAAAACACATAAAAAAATTAGAAAAAGATGAAAAAATGATAAATATTTTATTTTAAGTATTTTTGTAAATAAATTTATAAATTAATTAGTTTTAAATTAGGTTTTAATTTCAACTTTTTTTTTAATAAACCTAAAAAACATAGAATTAGGGTTTAATTAATTTTCATCTTTTTTCTTTTATTCCATAATAATTAAATATTAGATATATTTTATAATTAAATTTGCATGTAAATTAATTAGGGTTAATATTAGGTTTT